>APFE030243623.1:2376-15705 GCA_000404065.3 Pinus taeda
TCCAGTGTTAAAGAATCCATATTTGCAGAAAATGCATGGCAACGCCACTACATATTGATCAGGTTTCTTGCTATGAAACATGACATGGTATGTGGTAAACCCTAGATATGGTTGAGTTTTAAAATAATTCAGGGATATGTTAATAAATCTGAAAACGAGGAAGATTTGTGTTGAAGGTAAAATTTGTTTTCTTGAGTTAATTGCTGAAATATTTGAGAAGGGTATTGAACTTTTGGATTTTCAGATTGAGCCATATGGTTTCCAAGATCCTAAATAGTTCTTAGAAAATCTTCCTTCTACCTAACAAAAGGAGATTATATTTCCTTTTGATTTGTAGATTGATGAGAGTTTTGTTTTTGAACATAAGACTGAAACTAAACAATGGGGATCAAGGGTTAACCTTGAGAATACAACTGATGAAATATTACATGTTCAATCGGTCAATAAGGACATTTAAGGTAAAGTAACTAATCATGCCTTTACTAATCCTATAAGAAACTACATGGAGGTTCTTTTTAGCTCAAGAGCTCAAACATATTTCCATGATAAGATCCAACAGCAGTTGCCATTACATTCTAAAACTTCGATTTTATGGACAAAAAATCAAGTTGTCCTTTTGATTGTACTATCAAATAGTCAAGAAGCTCACTTGTTTCAACAGCTACTTGACTGGCTTCATTGGCATTTTTGCATTATTTGATTCAACATAATTTTCATCAGTATAGGGTAGGTAGCAGTGTACAAATAAGCTTAGTGCTTTAAGCATTTTTTCAATCATTCTATCCAGTTTCTGTTTGCAGTACAACTTTTAGTTTAGTGTATGTTTTAGATTTCAGTGTGTAGAATGGTTTTGATTTCAGTTTGAGAAATTTTCAGTAGCAAATATTTTATGGTAGAATAGGTTGCAGGTTTTCTGATCAACCCAATATTTAACCTCATTGTCACTCCTGCACCACTCACTGTTTGCCACTTGGATTGTTTTCCACACTTGTATCCACATCATTTCTCCACATCACTCTTGTGGACTCCACTTCCTTTCCATCAACCATGTTCCTCCACATCATCCCCCACCTCAATGCCACCTCGTGCCTCCACGTCATATGTTTGTTTCATGGTCAGTTGAGCTATGTTTTTTCCTATACACTATAGTAATTTAAAACATGGTTTACAAACCACTGATTACGAATTTTCAAAAATCAAAAGACTGTTTTCTGTGAACATCCTCATTTACAAAAACCTCTCTTAGTTTTCAAACATCTATTATGGTTTGGAAAATTTGGACGAATATTCACAAGCATATTTTCTGGAACTTTCCTATTTTTAGTCAGTGTCTTAAAATGTGGCTTCCAAGTAGGTGGAAATGAATTTTCAAACACTAAAAGTGGCTTTTCTTGCCAACATCATCGTTTACAAACCTTAAAGAATCCATTCGATTTGGCTACCTTGCCCTATGATATCTATCTGTAGATACTGCAGTCAATCAATATTTTATGTAACATAGTCCATAGCCCAATGGTAATATAGTTATCGACCAACCATTCAAATACAAATCAAACCTTAGACTTCATAGCTAGCCTAACATTCACTACAACAAAGTAAAATATTAGAGAGAGAGCCCTCCCTTAAGTTGGAAGGGCTAGATCTCAACTTCAAAATTTGGTTTGTGGTTACCTTTGTGATTTTCTTTTGCAACCTCAGAAAATTACAGAGTGCTAACAGGTCCGACCATGAGGTGGAATCACTGTTTGATGGGTTGAGGTGGATGGCCTCCGAAAGCCCTAGATGAGTCTTGATTGATGTGTTCTATGAGATACCACATTCATGCTTTGAGTATGGGATGTGAGTGAAATGTTGAAGAGATATTTGACTCAGCCATCCTATGGTTGGGTGGAACGTGGTAGTTCCATCTCTAGTTGGTTCATTGCATTCATTAATGAGAAACCCATTCCCTTGATTTTCATGTGTAAAGGTATTGATGTAGTTATGGATTTAATGGCTTACATGTTTTTTGTATTTTTGTTCTTATTATGTTGGTTATATGAACATTTTAGGATAGCATGTATGGCTCTTAGATGTTTTTACTTGTATGTCAATGGATAATGTGTCTATGACTTAATGGAGGGTAATGCAGTAAATGGCATGAGCGAACAATGGTTGATATTTATTCTCAAATACATATGAGATCCCTACACTCAATTATGTTACTTACACATGTGGATTACATATCGATTCCATTTCGTTAAAGTCACCAAGGAGGTTGAATCTTATCCATAGTGGCATCTTGTCGCCTGTTTACCCCGGCTGGCTGGTTGCTTGGGTAGATATGGGAGGAGGGTGTTATGAAGTGGTATAAAACTATGCTTGTGCTCTCCTTATGTAGCATGTGTCAGTCATGCATGCATGTCAATTCCATGTGTATCTCTTACACTTGCATTTCATTTGCTTGTTGCACTTGCTTGATGATTGATTATGGCTATAGTATGGTTATCATGAAGAATTTGATATTGATTTAGTGGAATGAATGTGTCATGAGTAACTCACTCATTGTATATGGTTATATATTGCTTACATGTTGATTTTATGTCACATAATTACATCCTTGAAGGTTAAGTTACATGTATGAGTCTTGTAGGTTGATTACAAGAATTTATCACCTATGATCGGCTACACGCGTTTATGAGTATGTACAGTTCATTATGCATTCCTTATGCATTTTGATGGTTGCATGTGGAAATGTGTATAGTGGAGTAATGGTTGTTTTCATGCATGATGTCATCGTTTTTATAGTTGGTATCGTCATGCATTGATGACTGGATTCTAGCAAGAATGATGAGAATATGGCTTGGTACTCATGTGTTATATGTATATATGTAGTTGTTATGCTTGTATGGTCTTGCTTATAGTTATGCCTAAATAGTAGGTCAAGTATTCCTTGTGAATTCATTGTATGCAATTTATGTCATCATGATGTTATTGTTTTTTAAGATGCTAATGTGTTGGCTGAGATAGAACAAGAGATGTAGATCATCATAATGAGGATGGAGCACTAGACATTGGGTGTTCAGCATGTAGGTATGTTAGTTAATGGATTGTTATATACATTAGGGTTATATAAATTAGGTTTATGAACATGTATTTTATGTTATGGTCTCATTGATGATAGATGTTAAATTATTAGTGTGGTTATATGCACATGTGTCGGATAGCCATGAATGGTAGTAACATGTGGTTGTACACATTGTTATTGTTGCTTTATGTTAGATAACTTGATGATTAGGGTTATTTCATTGAGATATTGATGTTGTAATTTGGATTGGTCATATGCGTGATGGGTATGTTCATTGCATTGAAGATCTTAATGTTATCTATATTATGTTAAGCTAGTTTGACCTGTACAGATGATTATGGTTGTGATATTTAGGTATGAGTCAATTTATGTGTTGCATTGTGTGGTACTAATCTAGACTGCTTGTACATATGTGATTGTTATGCATGGATGACAAATGCTTATAAGCTTATGATGTGAACATGTTAGTTAGTTATTGTTGTGGATATCATGATTTATGTTTGAGTTGATAAGTTTTGGAGTTGTATCGTGCTAACCTAGATTGATTGTGAAAACAAGATAGCCTCCCATGAGGTACACTAAGGTATGGGGTTCCTTATGTAATATACTTGGTGCTTTATTGTTGATTATGTTGTTTATTGATGTGTAATGTTGGTGCCTATTATGTCATCTATTTAATTTAGTTAACATGGTATGTTTGCAAGTGGTTGAATGATTGATGAATTTCTTAATATGAATATGTGTTCAAATGATTTTACTTTAAGATGATTGTACTAACATATATGTGTTGAGGCAGTTGGTAGGTAGTTTGGTGTAGTAGGTGATAGTTGTAGAAATTTGGTTAATGACTATTAGTTGACTATGGATTATGACATGATTGTTTGTGAAAGTTGATTGCAAATTGATATTTATGATTGTCATGATATTTGGAACATATGTTTGACATGTGTGAGAAGTTGCAGGAAACATGCTTGGTATTAGCGTGATGAGGTAATAATCTATCTGTTTATATAACTAACAATTGGGTGATGTGACAGTATATAGTAAGACTCAGTTGCAATAGGGTAAAGGTAAAGGAAAAGAATCGGGTAATAATTCCTTTGTCTATGTTTGGAAACCGTAATTCCTAATGAAATAGTGCTTTACATATAAGGAGTCGTATTAACCTTGATTTCGTTTAACATTATGTGGATACATGCTAGATTCATGAACATGTAATTGATAGGTATGTTAACTAGTCTCAAGTTATAGATGGATTTTTCAAGATAATTGGAGTCCCTTCAGAGATGGCATGGACGTGTTCAGTCACAAGGTAACATACTTGGCACAACAGGATGAGGTAGCTGGTGTATTTTTATGTTTATAGTTTCACTAAAAGTTATGTGTTAATGGCAGTATGATGTAGGGGATTGCATAGAAAAGAATATTTCCATGAAATCTTGAAGAAGGTTCACGTTGAGATTTCCTCAGGAACCATGGGGATTGAGTCATGGTGATTTTTTTTAGTGTTGTGAATTTTGCCTTTTATTGTTTTATCGTGCTTGATTTGCAATTTTTTTTTGTCTAGTGGATGGTCATGCCACTTTTTTTCGAGGTCATGTTGTTATTGGTTTTCTTCTTGTTTTTTTCTTGTCTTACCTTTTATGTTTTGAGCGTTGGGAATTGTCTGGGAAAAGAGGAAACTTAATGGAGCTCGAGCAGAGATGTGTTGTACCAGAAAGGTAATGTAAGATTTAGATGAAGCTAGGTGCATGAGTAAGCACAACCGAAGGCAAGATTGTGAGAGTTGATTCGACTGGCTGGGTCCATTATGGTAAATGGATGGTGGAAGTATATTCATGATAAAGGTAATAGGAAAAGGTAATGTAAATGGAGTTAATACCTTATTATTTATAGGGGTGATTTCATCCTTAAAGTTCATAATATGACATGTTATACTTGTTTCTTATGAAATCCAAGCTCTACTTGATTTTTTTAATCATATTACTATCCTCAATAATGGTTAATGCATGACCTAGGAATAACATAAAAACTTCAATGGAGCACATCACTAAAGAATCATAAATACACATTATTGAAGTATAGTACTAACAAAATAGATTAAGAGAGGGAAAAACACATCATCTCCCTGCTACCACAAAACATATAAAATTTAGGTTAGTTAGAACATACTCTAATACTAAAAATCCCATTAGGGATCATAAAGCACATGGAATTTTTTGTTTATAAGGAAGCATGTACTAATTTTATTGTGAGATCTGATGAAGCAACTTAACTCCAATGGATAATATTATTGTGGAATATTTCTTTGTTATCTAAACTAACTTCCAGGATAATAAAAAATATTAAAAATTTAAGTTAATAATTGTTTGCATGAAAATTATGAAAATTTGACAAACAGAAAATACTTCACTGAAGTGGCCCAACACGTGAATCCTGTAATGCAATTCCTTTAGCAATCCACACCCTATACTTCGAATTATGAATTATTTATACAAAAACTACTATAAAATAACCTAAACTGAGCTAGCAATTATTCAAGGAAAAAGAAATATCTTCATGCAAGAAGATAGAGACGAATATGTCACTGATGTAAGTTGTCCCTCTTTTATTGTTTTTTCTGTTGGCTCTTCTTTCATATTACGCTACTTTTACTCTTTTGTTGTTTATCTTCCACGTTGACCATTCTTTTACTTTTCCTTTTGACTGATACTCTTTCATCTGATACTCTTTGAATTATTTGATCTGGTACTTTTCTTTCACTACTATGTATCCACTATTTACCTTGCATTTTCATAGTAAATCATTTAACTTTTCCCAAGTCTCTATATCTGGTAATTTAATATTTACCATTCTTCTTTGTATTTTGCAAAGGTGGGTTTGTTTACAAAAATATGTTTTATCTAATGTTGGAGGTAAAAGAGGTTCTCAAAAGACTGGTATAGAAACTTTCCTGTAGGCATCCCTCTCATAGAGGAACTATTGGCTTGCTCCTTTGCCACTTCTTTGATTCTCTTGTTATAGTCTTCATGTGGAATTAACCTGGCATTTATTACTAATGGTTTAGGTAGACGTTTTTTCCTCAAAGCATCAAATTTGACCATGAACTTGCCTATAGCTAGCTCCATGGTTTGGCTTTTTTCCTCAAGATGCATCATCAAGTTCCTCTTGGTGATTACCTTTTTCACCTCTAGTATAGTGCTAGTTCTATCAGTTATGCCAAGATCCTGTAATTTATATTTATTCTTTGAGTTAAGGAATTGGATTATTCTTAAGGCTTCTTCTTGCATATTTCCAAGTTCAGCCTTGACCCTTTGAATTTCTTCACCAGTCTCTTTGACTAAATTATTTTGATCAAAGATAACTTCTATAGATGGCCAAATATCACTGACATAGTCAATGACATTGGCCTATAGCTACTCTTTTGCTTGGGCAAGTGGCTCCTTCAATGTTAATTTTTTTTTCTGTGTTCTTTATCCTCTCAGTCAGCCTGTTTGACTTTTGTACTTCATTTTTATGCATGATTTGAGCTAGCTTCTTCTCATCCTCTAGACCTTTTATCTATTCTTTGAGTCTATTTTTTTCAGTGATCTAAATGGACATGTCCTCCATAGTATTGACCAGTTTACTTGCTTCATAGCTTAGATGCGCTATTGTAGTTGTTGAACTTATTGCTAATGTAGTTGCTGGTGCAGTTGGAAGTGTTGTAGCTACTAGAGCTATTGGGGCCAATGAGGCAACCAAAGTGGAAGGAACTGTTGCAGTGACTGTAGGGATAGTAGTGGAAATATTTGTCTATGATGGCCTGTTTCAACTGTATTAAATTGTCCAATTCATTCTCCATTTCTTTCAATTGAGAAATTAGTTGAAGAATGAGATCCATCATTTCATCCTGTTGTGTTTGGCATTCTAGTACCTCCTTGGCATGTGGATGTTTAGAAGGAGGAACTTCATTTGTTTCTTCAAAGCATCAATGTCTTCATTTTTCTTCTTTATGAGATCTTCTACTACCTTGGTGTCACTTGGATTATATCCAATCTCAAACACCAAGCGCTCCAGTGACATGATTTTGTTATCCTTGACCTATGAGGATGTCTTTTCTAGCTTAAATTTTGTTGCGATGTTGTTTAGAGAACTTTGAAGTTTCTGCATAATTATTTCTTTATTAGTCATTGTCAGGTAAATCATTTAACATGCCTGCTTATGAACTTCAATTTGATCAATAAGGTCAACATCCATGGCCAGAACTTCAAACTCTATCTTCCTATAATCTGTTGATGTTTTAGGCTGCTAGACTGTAGTCTGCAAAAAGGTTATTTGCATTTTACCAGTTTTAATGTCAAAAAAAGACATCAACCTCTTCTGGTTGCTAGGAGTCAGTTTGAAGTAGTAAGCATATGTTTTAGCCTTCAAAGCCTCATTCCTCAACTTGATTTCTTTGTACTTCTCTTTTACAACATTCTCTTTATCCACTAGTTTGCTAGATGAAGTGACTTCAATACTAAGTTATTTTTCAATAATCAGAGTATTTGAGGTGGAAGGTTGATGAGTTTCCTCTAAAACTTCTAGAGCTCTATTATTTTTAACCATTGTGTCAGTAGCAATGATTTCATCTGTCTCAATTGTCTCTTCTTTCTCATTTACAGGATTAAGCTTGGGCTTCTTCCTGTACATGATTTCAAATCTATCATCTGTAGTATCCATTTTAGAGCTAGAACCTTCTTCCCTAGTTCCTTTTACATTTCTATCCTAGATGTCTTGAATCTGCAGAAAGGGACTAATACCCATTTGTTCTTGTAGGGTTGGAATCTGCAGAAAGGAACTAGTATCTATCTACTTTTCAACATCTATTAAGGTATTTTCCAACCACTATGTCTTACATCAACTCATGAATAAAAGGGCTTCAACTCATGAATAAAAGGGCTTTATTTGAATTTCAGCATTAATTTGTTTATGAATCCATTAGGCTCATACTGCCACATGAAACTTCTACTGAACTTCATTTGCTATAAAATTTTCTCAGCCTCTTGTCCAACTTCCCTATTACTACAAATAATAAGGCCCAGTAGTTTTTGATCTTGAACTATGTTTACTTCCTAGCTGACATAAAATTAAGATCATTTGTGTTTATGATTTGCCTGAAATATTCTAATGCAAATATTCTCATGGGCAGATATCTAGGCAGCTTGTAGGGAGTGAGATGGCATCCATATATCTTGGTTTTAGTGTGGTCCTGGTATAGATACCAGTCTCGTACTCCACTTTTTTTAGACAACTACAAAACTCTTTTTATCTCAACACTAATCCTTGGTTGATATCTACTAGTTAGCATATTTACAACTGGATGAACAAAGGAATCAATGAACTCCTTATAACTAAAAAAAGTAGGATGTTTTTGGATCAATGGAGTCCTAAAGATGACAGGTCTTGGTTGGTCAATAGTGTCCAATTTTTGGATGCTGACTCGAAACTTGTCTGACTGGAAATATAGGAACATGTGGAACAATATTGAAGAGTATTTGAATACTCTTTCATTTGGCCGTCTGATCAATTGATCATCTATTCTGTCTACCAAAAACTAGGAAAAATTGAAAATTGAAGCTGGAGGCTTGCCTGGGCAAAAAATAGAGAAGAAAGGAAGTGCAGGTTCATCTACAAATTCCTCAGTAGTATATCCAAGGATACAAGATAGCATGGTTACAATTTGTCTTGCCCTCTCAAAGAAATGGTTGCAGAGTATGGAGGGCTATCTATAGCATTATGAGACTCTTCTAGGATTAAATTCTGAAAGATTTGAGCCCTCTTGGGAATGTCCATCTTTATGTAAAGTTCAAGTAGGTTCTCAATGGAAAATGGGGTTTCATTTCATCTTGGTTGGACCTACAACATTTGATTTTCTAACTCTGAAGTAATGATGAATAAAATCTATTGGTCAGGACAGACTATGGCTCTTTGACTTGGGATATAGCAAGCTTGGCAGAAATGGATGATTTTTGGGAATATGTATACCTATGGGAACAAGTATTTGGGAAAATTCTATTCCCATAAGTGAATTTCATCATTATTGTTAAGGAATTTATCTTTACTCCAGCAGTCGAGTTTTAATAAATGGCTAGAAGTGGATGTGTCTTTAATTTGGAAATCTCTATTGGCCAATGGGAGGTGGTCAATGTCCAGTTGAGGGGTTTGCAGTGGTTCCTCATTTAGAATGATCTGGGAAGCCATAATTTTGTTTATTTCTATTTTAAATACTATTTCTCTTGCTTTGAGAATAGGGTTAAAATCTTTGGAATAATGGGAAGGGTGAATATAGTCCGGAGGAAAGGAACCCTTCGGATGCACAGTTGGTTTCTTTAGTTTGGGAAGTTTGTTTATTTGGTTTTTTTTATTTATTTTTTTAATTTTTTAACTTTTTATTTTTTTAATTCAGTTAATTAACCTTATATAAACATCTTAGAGAGCTCAATGATAGGGTTGTTCTGGTTGTTTGAAGAATACCTAGAAAAATGATGATTATGTGTGCAGACATGGTTCTATGGTAGCAGTAGAGGTTTCTGAAGATTGAATTGCGCGTGTTGCTTCAATTTAGAGTCAGTAGTGTCCTCAGGCTGGAAATGGGTAGAAAGTGGTTGAACAGAGTTCGCGGGCATTAGAACTGATTGAAAAAGGCATTTGTAATGAAAATCAATGAAAAGAGTGAAAAGGGGACTTTTTTGGTTTTGAACCAACAATTGTTAAATTTGGGCGCGGGTTTAATAAATGAATAGTGGGTGGTTTTTTTTTAGAGCACGTGGTGCTGCCACGTAGCGAAATGGTAATTGGCCAAAACCCCGAATCTCACATTGGAATTTTAATTGTCGGATGATGAGAGCATGCGATATGGATATGGGCCATCGAATCTAGGAGTGTTTGATTGGAGGGCTATCATGCGGCGGAGTTGCGAGGGAAAATTTGGGATGTGGTGGGCGGGGCCCAGGGAGAAATAATGCGACAGGTTTAATACATTCAAAGTTTTCGTGAGGGTCAGTGAATTATAACGTGTGGGGTTAAATACATAAAGAGGGACTATAGGTTAGGTAATAACTTAGCATAAAGGGATTTTAGTGGGTTTTTAAGGAAAAAGGGAAATTAATTGGGGGGGGTGTATTATTTGTGATGGAAATGGTTTTTAGACTAGGGAAAAGAATGTTTGGGAAGGGGAAATGGGATGAAATAAGGCGGAAAGAGAAATGAAGGGGAGGGGATATTTTTACAAGGGGAAATTAAAGGAAATGGTGCTTAGAAATGAAGAAGGGAAACAAGCATTAGGGAAAGAAAGGTAATGACAGGATAATGAAGAAGGGGAAAATTAATAAATGGTTTAGTGATATGAGGGGAAATTAGTGAATAAAATTTAGTGCATATCCTTTGTCTTTGATAATTCCTCCTGTACATAAAACATTGGATTAAGCATGGTGAAGGTTCTTTTGAGCTGGCAAACTTGTATATTTATAAAACTTCTTCTGCCTACCATTTATTTACACTAGCATTTTCTCTTGATTCATTCGGTGCATTTGATCTTGTTGACCCTTTATTTATTTTTCTTTGATAAGAAAACTATCTAATTCTAACCTTATAACTTCCAATGGCTCAGACTAAACTAATGAGCTCATTAGTATTCTCTACCTAACTACTGATATGCCAAGATCAAATAGTTTGGCTAGATCTTTATTCTCTATCTATCAACATGAAATTTAAACCATGAATGAATCAAGATTAAATTATTTGACCATCATGGATTGTGGCATTTTTTGACAAGTTGCACAGAATATTATTTTGCAAAGTGAAAAGGAGCGGCATTTTAATTTGCACACATTCATGATCTATTCTTATCTCTTTTTGGGTTTCATGTTTTATATATTTTTTATCTTTTTCTTTCTTTTGGTCCTTTTATTATTATTTTAGGACTTCATCCTCTTTATATTTTTTTATTTTTAATATGGGAAAACATTTTGTAGAATGCAAAAGTATGTATAATATTACAAGACTAATCATAGTCAATTCAAAATTATGAATCCTATTATTATAGGACCCTAACAAGACCTAATAGATAGTAAGATTAATATCTCAACATCCGCTCCTAATCTCCACTATTACAAGTAGAGGCATTTACAATGTGTAATTTCTCTATTTGAAATTCAAATACATCTTTTCCCAATGGCTTTGTGAAAATATCTACAAGTTAATCTTTGGAACCATAGGAATAAAGTAATATGTCTGCATCACTGACAAGCTCATGAATGAAATGAAATTGTGTGTCAATGTGCTTGCTATTTTTGTGGAATACATGAATTTTTATAGAGAAATTGTAGAACTGCTATCACAATAAATAGAAGTTGGCTCCTCATAAATATTTGAAATATATTTCAGTAATATTCTCAACCACACTGCTAACAAGGTGCTAAATTTGCAGCTACATAGTCTGCCTCTATAGAAGATATTGAAGTGATCAAGTGTTTCATGGATTCCCATGAAAACAAAATGGTTCCAAGATGAAAAACATACCCTTGTGTGCTTTTTCAATCATCTAAATTTTTTACCTAATTTTTGTTTCTATAACTTGAAAATAAGCAATCTTCAGAATATGTGTAGAGAAAACCATAATACAAAATGCTGCAATATATCTTAAAATATTTAGTGTAAACTTCAAATAAAAAATCTTAACATAAAGTTGTGTTAATTCTTGAATAAATTTGGAGTTAAAAACATTTACATGATTGCAAAAGGCACACAAGTACATAACTAGAAATTGCACCAGATTTTGCAAGGAAACACCGTAAGGTAGTAGCCAGGAAAGAGGAAATAACATTGAACTGTTACTCTTCCATGATCTCCTCCATGATCATAGTGAAAGTGTCACCAGATGTTGCCAAAGGAGTGTCCTAAGATAGTAGCTTGGAAAGAGTAGCATTAAATTATTACTCTTTCATGATGACAGTGAAAGTATCACCAGATGTTGCCAAAGGGTGTAAATAGAATTTTGGATCTTAGTTAAAGAAGGAGGTCTCAGGAATTACATAGTTGACATGATAGGAGTATCCATAATATAAGGTTATCTCTTTTTGGTTATTTAGTGTGGTTTCCAAAGAACGGATTGTAGAGGTAGCTAAGACCATGATTTGGTCTTTTGGTTAGGCATCGATATGTATTTTCACTTGAAACTCTTGTGTTTGAAGTATTTTCCTACTTGAATGGTTGGAATTTATCCACATCCTATTTGTATATGCAAACTTTATTTGGATTCAAGATTTCTTGCAATTGATATAGTTTTGTTCAGTGTCATTTAGATCACATTTACATTGCTTCCTTAATTCCAACTCTAGCAAACATTTATATCATTATGTTTTTTATCAGTATGTTGTGGATTAGATCATATTGACCTGTTGTGGATCAGATCATAGTGACTCGCCTCGAATGATTTTGGATAAATTATAAGAATATCAAGTTGAAGCCAAAATATGAATATTTTGAACTCAAGGATGTTGAAAATCTCAAATTGCCATAATCTTCCATAAGTATACCAAATTTGAATAATTAATATGGAACCATTTAGTTATTGAATCTTAGAAGGGTAGATGAGCCTAGACTATGATAACAAATCATTTCCAATTGATGATATCAACAACCCACAAAGAAGGGACTAAAGTTTCTTTGGAAATTCAAATAAAAATCTTCACAATTTCACTTTTAACTAAGAAAGTTTTAGCATAGAACATCTTTCAAAAAAGATGCTAATTAGTTATCTCATGCTCCTTGGTTCTAATTTTCCTTTCAAAGAACTCCACGTAAAAATAAAGTTTCCTTCAAAATTGTTGAACGAATTGAAAGAGAAACACTTTTTTGAAAAATTTCATGAGATTTGTAAAGATGGACTTCAATACTTTCTCAAACTCTATGTTTTTTAAAATCTATTTATATTACTTTAAGTTTTTCAAATTTTGATGAAATTAAATTTAAATTTATAATAAAACTAAAATAGTGAAATTTGGGATTAAAATTCAAATAATCATAAATGAATCGTATATATTTGTATTAGCCTAAAAATGTATTTCAAATAATTATAATTCCAAAACTAAAATTTCATCATTGTAAACAAGAAGTTACATAATTCTATTGCAAACTATTGTTTCCTTGAGAAAGGGAGTCAAAATTATGTTAACCTAGAGAACAAAGAAATAGAGTAGAACAGATAGGGCAGCATAGGTGCATAGAGGTAAAGAAAC
>APFE030243624.1:1723-24981 GCA_000404065.3 Pinus taeda
CCTGACCGATACATAGTTGTTGTTAGTAGATTTTACGCTTGTGTTTTCTCTCTTTGCTTGTGCAGGTGTTCGTCCGCGAGGATAGCGGGGAATTGTGATCGACTGGAGCGAAGGAGCGAGAGGATTATCTCTTCGACGAACATAGCGTTGGAATCCAAGTAGGTTTCTCTCACCCACTTGTTAATTACAACTAGGAACCTGCGGTGTAGCATTGTTCGATTGTTGCTAGACCCCTGTTGGGCTAGTAGGGATTGCCTCTATCCGTAGAGGGGATTTACCTATCCAACACCTCCATTCTTCAATGGCATAGACCTTGACATCAAATCTTAAGGGGAGTTACCTTAACATCATTTGTACACACATGGGTTCTTTCATTTTCAAACTCTCGAACTATCTTATATGAGTTTGGAGCTTTTCTTTCTTCACCTTGTCACCAACTTCATAGATATTTTGAAGTTTGTCCCAAATTTCTTTTGTTAATAAACCTTAACATATTCTAATTATGATAGACCACATAAGACAAAAATCATGGTTTTGCATTATGTCCACTATCCTTCTTCCTATCCATATATGCGGGAGGCGTTTTGGTTGTTGTATAACTAGTCATGATTGATTTCCAAATATCAAACCCAAGAGCCATTAGACAAGTTCACATCCATGTACTCTAAAATGCATAATTTGTTCTATCAAATAATAGGGCTTTGTTTCTTGAGAAACCTTCTTGATTGGCCACATGTGCTCCTAAAATCTACCTTCTAATGGTCAGATTATTTTCGAAGGAACCTTCTCTAATACCAATTCATGAGAACACGTTTATAATGATATGGGGGAGGCGAATCAAAGAGACAATTTGTACGTATCCAAACATTCATGAACAATAAGAAAAAAATCACATATGAGATCTATCCACTGCAACACATGGAATACAAGAGTGATGTGGAAACCCTTTCAGGAGAAAACAACAAAACTTCTTTTTTATTTGTAGAAACCAACCTATTGTTACAAATATTTGTAGGCACTGACTTATTAGAAATACCAATCACCACTATTGCCAGTATTCATCCGCACTAACATATTGGAGAAACCAATCCCTACTATTGCAAATATTTGTAGGCACCAACCTACTTCACTAAGTCTTCTTGCTACTTCTACCTTCACTAGGTCTTGTCGTTGCTTCTGCCTTCACTAGGTATGTTTGTTGTTTCTGGCTTCAAAAAGTTTGTTTCTCCCAAAACCTATTGTTTTTGGCCTCTTCCCAAGAATGAACTTGCACAGCAAGCCATATATTGAATTTTGCAAATCTAATTTTGAAATTTTTACTTGAGGCACTTCTACATGTCTCCTTATATTTTTCAAAATTTTACAATTTGAAGTCCCAAAAAAGAAGTTGCAACAAAAATTCCAAGCAAGCCTATTTGAAACTAATTTGAGGATTATTTAGAAACCTTAACTTCCACAAGGAATATCTCCAATAGTATAGCAGAGAAAATTTTGAAATTTTTACCCAAGGTACTTTTATGTCTCCATAGGTATTTGGAAATTTCATAGTCTAAATATTTTCAAAATTTCAAAAGATAAGTTATATCAAAAATTACAAACTAGCTTATTTGAAACAAAGTTTAATAATTCAGGGAAAAATGATTTTGAAATTTTTACTTGAGGCACTTCTACATGTCTCCTCAAAATTTTTGAAGTCTCACAATTTAAAGATATTCCCAGGAAAGAAGTCACAACAAAAGTTCCAAGCTAGCCTATTTGAAACTAATTTCAAGATCATTCATAAACTACAACTTCCACAAGGCATATCTCCAAAAATATAGCAAAGAAAATTATGAAATTTTTACCTAAGGTACTTCTTCTCCATTAGTTCTTTAGAAACTTCATAGTTTAAAACATCCTATAAAATAAGTCATAGAGAAAATTCCAAATTGACTTGTGTGAAGCTCCTTTCGGGACTATTTGAAAACCCTAACTTCCATAAGGCATATCTTAGAAATTATAGAAAACCAAAGTATGAAAAATTTATCACAACTACCTAGAGATCTCTCTATCTTTTTAATATTTCACATTTTGATCTAAAAAACAAGTTATATAAAAAATTCCAACTTCCTTAGAGCATATCTCCAAAAGTATAACAAACCAATGTTTGAAATTTTTTCCACATGTACACAAATATGTAGCCTCTATCTCCTCAAAGTTTGATAGTCTAAAATGTCTCAGAAAGAAAGTTATAGTAAAAATTCCAAGATGACTTGTTTAGTCCACAAATCACAATTTGTATCCACCTTTAAGACCACATGAGTATCCCCTAGCTTCTCTTATGCACCTCGTATATCTTCTTGCTTGGATGATCATCAAATGCACTCTATATCCTTATTTATAGTGTTTTTGCATTCACTTATGGGGCCTACATGTAAAATTGGCTTAGATGACCTATACTTTTTAGTTGGGTCATCCTGATAGAATCTTTCATATCTCCTCATTCCTATGGAGTTAGAGGGAGTTTCATATACTGTTGGACATGTTTCAGAATAAGATTTTCAACCATATATCTTATGCTTACATCTGAGCTAGGTATTTAGAGTAAAAAATCATTCAAATATGTGGTATCCTAATTGGACAACAACAAAAAATATGTATCCAAACAATACTTCCAACAATATTAATCTTTCAATCTTTGCCTTGGACATTTGTGGTCCCCTGTTATTTTTCATATCAATGAAAACAATATTTGCAACATTTTCTCTTTTTCCACAGATCATTTTAATATCAGCCAACAATCATTTTAATATCTTAAATCTCTAACAAACTTACAAATTACAAATAATATAAAAATACATCAATACTCATTTATTACCTTCTATAAACTTATTTTCATAACATGGATGGATAAAACATGATACTTTGAAAAGTGCATGTTATGGCAATTTCATTATGAAATCCAATTTTTTAATCATTCATTTCTAGTATTTAAATAAGACTCTGAACTTTTCATCTTCATTATTTTCATTCAATCACTATAATATAACTTCATAGTAAATTTATATTTACTATTATGTAGAGTGAAGTTCTACAAACCAATATGGGGGAGATGATGCAATGTTCATAAATGTGTGCAAAATGTAAATATCAGTTATATTCAAATTATGTTATAATGGTTGTAAAAGGACATGGTAGATTAAAAAATAACAACAATAAAACATAATGTTGACTCACTTAAAAAATAATATAAATAATAAATCTATTCAATTCAATTTATATTGTAATTTTATTGTCATTAATAAAATTCCCAACTTTTTTTAGCAAATAATCATAATATGAAAATCACATTAAAATAAATTTAAATAATAATGATTCATATTTACAACTATAATATTCTAGAACATACAATTAATAAATATATAAAAACTTAATAAATCAAAATAAATAAACCTATAGTTAGAAATAAAATATTCTACACATAGTCATATTAGATTCATTTTACCATATAGAGTTAAAATAAATTTCCTATTTTAATTATTATATTTTAGGTTCATATTTATATTTTATTAATATGCATACAAAAACTTAATATTTCAATATTATTTTTCTTAATTATTTACCTATAATCTATGCATATCATATTTAAAAATACTTAACAAAAAATTATTAAACATTACCTCTTATATATTAATCAATTACAAAAATTATAAAAATTATATATATATTATTGTATTATATTATATATATATATTTTATGTATTATATATATCATAAATCATTTCTATATAAGATAAATCAAATTTGTATTAGGTTATAAATTTCCAGAAATCATATTTTTCAAATTTTACACTTCATAAATCTTAAATAAATAAAATTAATAAATAATAAATAACATTAACAACTATATACTACTAACAATAATAAATATATAAAACAGATAGTTCAAATAAACAGTTTAAATGAATGTAATAATAATGAATATAATAATACAGTAACTTAAGAATAATGTTATACAATCCCATAGATCAGCCATTGCAAAATAATATAACTTTCCATATCGAAATAAATAAATGTTTAGCAGTAAAATAAATATATCAAAATAATATAACTTTCCATATCGAAAAAAATAACTAAATAAATAAATGTTTAGCAGTAAAATCCTTAACAGCCTTTTATTTAGTTCCATTGCTAAACTATTATTTTTGTCCGTTAATCGATATCGACTAGAATCAATGTTTGCCTCTTTAAATCAGAAATAAAATCTTTATTAGCCTTTTATTTAGTTCCATTACTAAAATATGTTTTTTTGTCCTTTAATGCGTATGGACTAAACTATTATTTTTGTCCGTTAATCGATATCGACTAAAATCAATGTTTGCATCTTAAAATCACAAATAAAATCCTTATCAGCCTTTTATTTAGTTCCATTACTAAAATATTATTTTTGTCCGTCAATGGATATTGACTAGTTCTAACTAATTCATGTAAGGCAGACTGGGACAGCAAAGGCAAGGGGATATGCAATATGAAAAACCTCAAGGCATCTCACTATCCATTTTGAAGCCAAAATACAAACATGAACCACAAAAAGACTGATACCACCTTCCTCCGGCATGGTGCAAACTCCCAAGGAAACGTTGGCAGTGCTTTCTCTCACCACTGTACTTGAACGAAAGAAAAAAAAACCGTGTAGGTTGGGACTTGGTTTGGTTCTCACTTCGACACTTTCCAAATTGCCAAGTTTAGCGGCAAATTTCTGTCTTCATAATGGGCTAAACACGGCAGTACCAGCACTAATTGTCAATGATAGCATCTAAACCGATATATCTTTTTTATTACAATTCATATTCAGTCTTTGGATTTAATGAAGCTCAAGTGTTATTAAAAGATAGGCTTTGAACAAATCCCGTGCGGCTTGTTTTATCTCTTGCCTAAGAATCCCATAACATAATTGGTCAGAATTCATGGCCGCCTGTGTTTAATTCCTCTTGCCACACTTTTGCATTTCTTGTTTGAGAGAGACATACTGAGGGTCATTGCAAGATATTGAAAAACACAGATGAACTGAGCTATTTTATACCTAACATTAAACAGATGAACTGTTGATATCGCCACAAAGAATTGAAGATATGGCACAAATTTCATTATTTTATTTCCAGGGTCAGTTCATATAAAGCGGGAAGGTCACAGCTGACCAAACCCAATTACAGCAAAAGGCCAATTAGACCAAATGAATAATGTCCATGAATAACAATGTAAGAAACTCAAAAAAGGAAGACAATTACAATAGTGGGATTATTGAGAGGATGGCGGTGATTCTGGAGGTGACTCAGGTGGCGACGATGCTGGAGGTGGTTGCGTTGGAGTAGATGATCCAAAATCTAGATCTGGATAAACACCAGGAGGTCGTTCTCGTGGTTGGATTGATAACAACTGCGCCGAGTTTCCAACAGCGTCTGCCCATCCATAGTGGGGCTCGGCCCTTTCATTCAGCACATGATAGTATTACTATTAGTAAAAATTCCCTGAGATAACTTATTGGTGGACTACCTAACACAAACAATCAAACATAGATGCAAATATTTCTTTGGACTGTTAGAAATCTCAGTCATTGCCATTTTCAGAAATTAAAACCACAAATGCAGCACAGATATTCGCAGATAAAAATTATGGCCATATTTTGCTTCTCTTGGGTGAAAGACCAATCAAGAAATAATCATAACTCACTCATAATAGGTTCCTTCTTCCACAACGATATCCCAGCTTTCACCAGTAGTGCTCCTGCCATACTTATGCACTTTCCTGCAAGTTATCTTGCCATCAATTCTCCACAAAACTAAACTCTTGCATTAACTAAATATTGATTAGTGAAGAAATAAAGGTTTGTTCTCATCACTTATTCTGATCTGCCTATTGTAAGCTTGCTCACAATTTTTCTGTAGCCCATACAATTTACAAACAGGAAAATGCAAATATACAGAGTATTAAGCTGCAATATTTATTATCTAACATGCACCATAGATTGTCTGAAGAAAGGCCTGTCTAAAGACAAAATAAGTAGCTCATCCAGTATCGAGCATGTTTAGAAATTTGAAAATGTAGAACTGTTCCAACTGAAAACTTCATAGCCACTCTATGTTTGGTATTTTATATATGAACAGATTACCTCAACTGATAGTATAGAGAAACAATGAATGTGTTAAAATTGGCAACTAGGGCCAAACTCCATGTGGGTCACCTTATTTATGGCAGCTGATATTTTTCCTAGATCCCTCTCGTCGAGAGGTGTAAGATTGATCTAAAGATCCTCTGACTCCGACAAGTATTTATAAAGATATGAATTTATTTCTAATTACTTGACAAATTGTCATGGTCGGCCAGCAGCTAAGTGTGTGGCACACATGCCTAGCATTTCATATAAATAGAAGAGAGGTTGAGTCATTTGCAACTCATCTCATCACTCATCTTCTCTCTCGTATGCATTAGATGAGCCTCTCTCTCTCACACGTGTGGTTGAAGAAGGAAGACGGAAATTTCTGGTTAGGGCAGCGTTGACTTGGGTTGACCTAGCTGCAGGTGGGCAGATTTGATAGCGTTGACCAGCATGGAGTCCTTCTTGACTGCGGATTGGGTTGGGCAGCATCTCCTAGGCTAGCTGCAGTTCTTTTCAGCACCTTTGACCAGGTTTGACCATCCCTTTGACCAACGTTGACTGTCAAGGAGCTGCTGCAGGTTTGACCAGACTTCGACCAAGTGTTGACTGCTGTTTGACTAAGGTTTGTGCACTGTTTTGGGCTGCTGAAGATAGCTGTTGAAGGCTAAAATTCAATCCGGGGTTATTTTGACCAAGTTTGGCTTTGCTGATTTAGAGTTCTCTGCTGCAGTTATAAAATTACATAATTCTGAATTGTACTATTTATCTCTGCTGAACTATTGAAGATAAAAGAAGATTTGGTCAAAGGGTTTCCCCGCATTGGGGTTTGTCCCTCGCTAGCCGCCACATCTTGTGTCTCTTGTCTTGGCTTGTTTTCTGTCGATCATTTGATGTTTTATCTGCGTTTTACTTTATGTTGTGATTGCTAAACAGTGGCTAATAAAAGTAAAAGAAGTAAACTGCTCTAAGCATAGGGCATACCATAATTTAACATGGTATCAGAGTTGAGGTGAAGACAAAGCCCAAGCAAGAGCAAGAGCAAGAGCAAATCACCAAAGGTTGTTGAAGCTATCTTAAAGAAGTCATGGGGTCCTCAGCGCACTTCGCTGTTGAAGACAAACTCCATGAGAAGTCTAACTATCACGGATGGAAGATGTCTCTCGATCTAACATTAAAAGAGCGAGAAGTGTTGGACCATGTGAGAGGCAGGATTGTTGAGCCTCCATCAAATGCATCCGCTGCTGCTAGGAACAAATGGACCAAAGGAGAAGTCAAAGCAAGGAAGATCATCCAAGACTCTATCGACAAGCGCCTAGTGGCTTATGTTTCCAAGCTAACCACCTCCAAGGAAATCTACAATAGACTGGTGAGTTTATTTAAAGTTAATGATGTAAATCAAGTTTTGTCCCTTAGAAATAAGCTGAAGGAAATTAAGAAGGGCAAAGATGAGAGTATGCAAGCATATTTCTTAAGGATCACCGAGATCAAGAATGATCTCTTATCTATTGGGGAAGTAGTTCCAGACAAGGAAATGTCACTCACAACTCTTGGAGAACTGCCCCCTGAATGGTATATATTCGGGACTACTCTTCTCAACAATAATGTAATTCCTAGATTTGAGAAATTGATGGCGAGATGTATTCAAGAAGAGACAAGGATGGAAGAGAAAGAAATGTCCGCACTTAAAGGCCATCCCTCTGCCTTTTCTTCTCATACTAAAGGAAGAAACAATTCTGGGGCTAAATCCAAAGGAAAGGTTGGACCGAAGGGTGGAAGAAAAGGATGATGTTACAATTGCAATAAAATGGGCCACTATGCGAGGGAGTGCCCTGATAAAAGGGACTCACACCGAGACGATGATCAAAATCACTCTCAAGGCAACCAAAGGAATGGTAGGTCAAATGGCAGAGGTAAAAGAAACGTCAAAAATCAAGGAAGAGGACAACCCTTCAAGAAGGCAAGAAACTCCATGTATGAATCTAATGTTGTTAACAATAAGCAAGATGAATATTATCTACCAACGGCCCTCTCTACTACTGCTCCCCCGGACTCGCTGGGAAATTGGCTTATTGATAGTAGTGCCTCAAGGCACTTCACTAGTTACAAAGAAGCTCTCTCTAATCTGATAAAGAAGGAGACCAACTTGGAAATTGTTCTTGGGGACAACTCAAAATATCTTGTGAAAGGAGTAGGGAATGTCACACTTCAATTGAATCAGGGAAATACAATTCATTTACAAGATGTATTATATGTACTTGATCTCAAAAAAAACCTGGTGTCCTCTTCGGCAATGGAAGACAAAGGCTACAAGGTGGCCTTCTTCGATGGCAAGGTACGTGTATGGAAAAATAACTTTAAAGATGCTTTCACTCTTGGGTTTCGAGTTGATTCATTATATTAGGTCGGTGGAAGTCTGCTAGGTGTCATGTCTTGTGACACATCTCTTCAGTTCGAACTATGGCATCGGAATTTTTCTCGTCTTCATTGTAAAGCTCTACCCGATGCAAGACAAATGGTGACAGGGATGTGCTGAAGGAAGGCTCAAAAGGGGACCATTCCCCTCAAGCCAAAGCAAGACCTCCGATTTATTATAGTTGGTTCACTCAGACATACCCGGTATGATGCCTGTTAGATGATTATTCTCGCAAGACTTGGATATACTTCTTGAAAAAGAAGGATGAAGTGTTCTCCTGGTTTCGTCACTTCAAAGCCTTGATCGAGAATCAAACCGAAAAGTAGATCAAGATCTTAAGGACTGATAATGGGATTGAATATGAATCCAATGAGTTTCATGACTTTTGCAATGAGGCTGGCATTAAGAGGGAGACGACTACACCTTATACTTCTAAGCAGAATGGTGTGGCAGAAAGGAAGAATCGTATGATTATGGAAGTTGTCCATGCTATGCTCCATGATCAAAGACTTCCAAAGTTTCTATAGGCAGAAGCTACAAATACCGCTATATATGTGCAAAACCGATGCCCTCATCAAGCATTGAGTTCCAAGGCTCCCAAAGAGATGTTCACTGGTAAGAAACCTGACATATCTCATTTTAGAACTTTTAGAAGTCCTGTATATTTTCATGTGCCGAAAGAGAAAAGGAATAAATTGGGTGCATCTGGAAAGAAAGGAATCTTCGTGGGCTATAGTGAAAATACTAAGGGCTATAGAATCTATGTGGCTGGTCAAAGGGAAGTTGAGATTAGCTATGATATCACCTTTGACGAAGATATGGCTCTTAGCAAAGTTGACAATCTTCCTACTCTAAGGGGATCTAAAGAAGTTGACACCATGGAACTGAAGGAAAAGGAAGATGAGACGATGCTCGATGTGGAAGAACCTATGGATCCTATTGATCCCCCTCCGCAAGAGCCTTCCTCTTCTAGGAAGAGGCCTTCATGACTTAGGGGGACACTTGATGATGTTGAAGGACACATTGCACCCAGGGGAACCTTCCGGGAAAGTAAGAAGCCGACCAGGTATCAGGGATACCTGACCATCATGAGCACGATCATCCAAAATGAGCCTTCGTCATTCACATAAGCTGTCAAGCATCAATTATGGAAGGATGTTATGACCGAGGAATATGTGTCCATCATGAAAAACGATGTCTGGGATGTGGTCCCCAAACCCTAGGACAAAGTAGTTGTCACTTCGAAATGGCTTTACAAGATAAAGCATGTAGTTGATGGAAATACGGAAAAGTACAAGGCTTGTTTTCTTGCTCGTGGCTTCTCTCAGAGGGAAGGTATAGACTATGACGAGATATTTGCACCTGTTGCCCAATATACCACCATCTGCTCGATCATAGCCCTTGCTGCTTCACAAGGATGGAACCTACATCAGATGGATGTCAGCACTGCGTTCTTGCATGGTTCGATCAAAGAGGAAGTCTATGTGGAGCAACCCGAAGGATTTGAAATTCATGATTGAGAATCTCATGTGTGCAGGTTGAAGAAGGCCCTCTATGGTCTCAAGCAAGCACCTCGAGCATGGTATGAAAGGATCGATAGTTACTTGTTGAAGCTACGATTCACTAGGAGTGAAGCTGACCTTAACCTTTACTTTAAGGTTGAAAATGACAATCCTCTCATACTGGTGTTGTATGTTGACGACCTCTTTCTAACAGGTGCAGACCTTCTCATTCACAAATGTAAGAGGGAGTTGGCTTCTGAATTTGAGATGAAGGACCTAGGGTAGATCCACTATTTCCTAGGACTAGAAGTCTTGTAGAAACCATGGGAAATTTTCCTATCTCAAGGAAAATATGTGGTGAAGATATTGGAGAGATTTGGTATGGTGAACTGCAAGCCCGTAACTACCCCGATGGAGCTTGACTTCAAGAGGTTAAGCGGTAGTGTTGTCGGACCTATTTCACGAAACGCTGCCGAGTATCATCAACTCGTCAAAGCATTGATGTTCTTGGAGAACTCCCGTCTGGATATGTGCTTTGCAATCAACACGTTGAGTCAACAAATGGTTGAGCCTCACCACACACATTGGATTGGTGCCAAGAATCTGTTGAGATATCTTTGTGGCACGATCACTCATGGGTTGAGATACACTGCCAAAGATGTGAGACTACTTGGATATACCGATGCTAATTGGGCAGGCAGTGTGGTGAACCAAAAGAGTACTTCCGAACGCTGTTTCTCTTTGGGATCTGCCTCGATATCCTGGATGAGCAGGACGCAGAACTCAGTGGCTTTGAGCACCGCCGAGGCAGAGTACATTGCTGCTAGTATGGCCTCCTGTGAGGCGGTCTGGTTGCGAAAGCTCTTCAGTGCGCTGTTTGGATTTACATTGGATACCACTATGATCCTATGTGACAACCAGAGCAGAATTCGTTTATCAGAGAATCTCATATTTCATGATCGTTGCAAGCATATCGATATCAAGCACCACTATATTCGAGATATGGTGCAGCGGGGAGCAATAAAGCTCCAACATATTGATACAGATGAACAGGTCGCTGACATTTTGATGAAGCCCCTAAGAAAGGTCAAATTCTTGACTTTTTGAGAACAACTTGATGTCGTTCAAAGACCCTCTTATGAGGGTCGAGTATGATGTCTTGAGCTCTAGGAGCTCCACGGGGGCATGGGGTACTTCTTGGAGCAACATGCGACCACAGGGCGACTCACCATCCCCTGGTGGTGCACTATGTACAGGGTGAAAGGTTCAACCTTCCCCTATGATACCCCATGGCGACTGTGGAATAGGATGATTAGTTCTCTGTGGGCCAAGATGATTAGTTCTCTTTGGCGACTGTGGAACAGGATGATTACTTCTCCTGTGGGCTCAGATGATTAGTTCTCTGTGGCGACTATGGAACAGGATGATTAGTTCGCCTATAAGCCAGGATGATTAACTCTCCGTGGCGTCTATTGGACAGGATGATTCATTCTCCTGTGGACAGGATGATTAGTTCTCCTGTCAAGGCATCCTACCCATGCCATCTGGGACTCATCGAAAGTACCTCTCATCTGATCAATGAGCAGGGAAATGGGGTTAGGGACCATAGTAGTACTATTGATGGACACATCGTTGTATCTACCATACTCCCTATGCTAGGATGACTTCCATTGATCTGGGATCAGTGAGAGTGGTATGAAACACTCTAAGATTGACTACGGGTTAGTGGAGGATGGTATGATACATCCTCGATCATTTCTTCTTCTTCATAGTTCGAGCAGAGCAGGGCCAAGCTGTGCAGGGCAGTGCATTTGATGGTTGGGATAGTAGCGACGGTCAGACAGATCGCAGATGGAGTTCTCCCTAGTTGAGAGGGAGTGTTAAAATTGACAACAAAGGCTAAACTCCATGTGGGTCACCTTATTTATGGCAGTTGATATTTTTCCTAGATTCCTCTCGTCGAGAGGTGTAGGATTGATCTAAATATCATTCGATTCCGACAAGTATTTATGAAGATATGAATTTATTTCTAATTACTTGAAAAATTGTCAAGGTCGGCCAGCGGCAAAGTGTGTGGCACACATGCGCAGCATTTCATATAAATAGAAGAGCGGTTGAGTCATTTGCAACTCATCTCATCACTCATCTTCTCTCTCTCCTACGCATTAGATGAGCCTCTCTCTCTCACACGTGGTTGAAGAAGGAAGATGCAAATTTCTGGTTAGGGCAGCGTTGACTTGGGTTGACCTAGCTGCAGGTGGGCAGATTGGATAGCGTTGACTAGCGTGGAGGCCTTCTTCACTGCAGATTGGGTTGGGCAGCATCTCCTAAGCTAGCCACAGTTTTGTTCAGCACCTTTGACCAGGTTTGACCACCCCTTTGACCAACGTTGACTGTCAAGGAGCTGCTGCAGGTTTGACCAGACTTTGACCAAGTGTTGACTGCTGTTTGACTAAAGTTTGTGGACTGTTTTGGGCTGCTGAAGATAACTGTTGGAGACCAAGTTCTTTAAGTTGACTAAAAGTCAATCCAGAGCTGTTTTGACCAAAGTTTGGTTTTGCTGATTTAGGGTTCTCTACCGCTGTTATAAAATTACAGAATTCTGAATTGTACTATTTCTCTCTGCTGAACTATTGAAGATAAAATAAGATTTGATCAATGGGTTTCCCCGGATTGGGGTTTGTCCCTGGCTAGCCGCCACATCTTGTGTCTTGTCTTGGCTTGTTTTTTGTCAATCATTTAATGTTCTATCTGCATTTTACTTTATGTTGTGATTGCTAAACAGTGGCTAATAAAAGTAAAAGAAGTAAACTGCTCTAAGCATAGAACATACCATAATTTAACAAAATGCCATGGTAGTAATACATTCAAAGCATCAACCATTACCAATAGATCTCTGGTGAAGAGAAATTTCAGTTTGGATAAAAGTGCAATTCAGCAGGTACTCAAAAAGTATACATAGAAGTCCAACTGGATGTGAAATGATGACAGGACAAAATATCTAGCAATTGGATTATGAAGACAGCGCAAGATATTTTTCATGGTATCATCACCAAAAACCAGATACATATTCTTTTAGGATGAGGTGAATGATCATCTAAAATAACAATGAACATGAAATGCGCAAATGTTTACACATGCTAAAGTAGTTGTACCATCTAGTGTTCCACCCATCCATTCACTATGATGACCATTGAAAAACAAGGAATACCAATGTTCCACCAAGACTCCGGTGCGGGGAGACGCGGGTGCGGGGGACGTGTGGGAGTACCCTCAAATTTTAGGGAAATTTCGGGGGTGCGGGGAGTCGTTGAGGTATATATATATATATATATAATTCAAGTTCATATTCATTGTTCACTGTTCAATAATGAAAGCATAAAAATATTAAATAGACAATTGAAATTTGAATCATTAATCCATCCTCATCATTCATTTCGATACATACATCATTCATATGACATACTCAAGTGACAAGTCTCATTATTGAATTATTTATTATTCATACATACCATGAGATTCGAAAAACAAAAATAAAAATCAATAATAAAATATTCAAGTACATCGATCGATATCATTCATCATTCAATGGTTCATCATTCTACAATCTACATTGATTTAAAAACTAAATTCATCATTCATCATTCTAGAATCTAAATTGAAAGCAAAACATACTAGTATATTTTCAAAGCTTGAACACTAAATTTATATAACTCAAAGTTTCAAAGTTCAAACTCAAAAATAGTTGAGAGTGAAGAGTCAAGTCATCAATATCTAGTGTTGCAACTCAAAAATGAAAAATGGATAGTGAGCACTGCGTGGAAATGCCTCTGCATGGAAATGGAAATGACTCTGGGTTGAAATGAAATAAGCTTTTAACTTTAAGTTTTGCCTTTCATGACTTTTAGGTTTAGGCTTTTAAGTTTTAGTTATTTAGTTTTAATTTTAATTTTTTTTTAGACTTTTAAGTTTTAGTTATTTAGTTTTAATTTTAGTGAAAAAAAAATTTAATGGTTTTGATTTTTGAATTTTTGATTTTGAATTTTGAATTTTTAAGTCTTATTAGACAAATTTAAGGGGGATGCCCAGGTGCACCCTTTTTGGGGAGTCTAGACTCCCACACTGAAGGGGGACGCCCAGAAGCACCCTTTTTGGGGAGTCTTGGGGAGTTTAGACTCCCACACTGGGGAAACGCAACCCCTTGCGTCTCCCCAAGACTCCCCAAAAAGGGTGCGTGGGGAAACGCACCCCCAAGAGACTCCTCGTCCCGGGTGCGTGGGGTGCGAGGGGTGCGCGCACCTGACCCTGGGGGACGCGTCCCCGTGGAACACTGGTATAAACCCCCTACACAGGTGAAGGGAAATGCCAAAAGATATTAAATGTGAATTGAGTGATGCACGAGAAGGAATCTTATGGTAAAGTTTTCCATGGGAAGGAGGTGGGTGCTAAAATTGAAAGCCTACATATAGAAATGGGAAGCTTGACAGGGGTCAAGGATGGGGATGAGGAAGTTGAGAAGGAGGAAAACTCAAGTCTTTTTTTGGTGAAGGAGGAATACTTGCATGTGGAAGCGAAGGAACCATGCCACTCAATTCTCCATCACTAATGTCATGTAGTGCAAGGATTACTCATAATTATAGATGATGTAAAGAGATGTTGATATCTCTAGAATAAAACAACTCACTTTTTGGACAATAGGATAACAACGAGAATGTGAAGGCGTAGATGCCATTGGTGTCTATTGTGTTAGTTTGTGTATTTGTAGTAGCGGACAAGTGTTCTAGTTTTGGTTTGTGTTTAAGAGACTAAGGAATATGAGATCTCCAAAAGCTAGAAAAGATTTTGTGAGATAAGACTCATAAACACCTTAATTAAATTAATTTGCCATAATTAAAATAATTTCCTAAGTCTAACTTAGGAAAAGTGGTAAATTAAAGTGAATTAATTAAGGTAGAACAATTTTTCTCTAGAGGCTTCTATTGATGAAGTCAGATTGATCTTAGCCATCGATTGAGAGCTAATCATAGTCATTGAGACTCCAATGAGAGATTATAAGAGCAAGTCGAAAGGCTTGGAGATAGACACTGTTTATAGTTTATGAGTTGAGTAGCTCGACTACCTTGTTGCAGGTATTCAACAAGGGCATAGTCAAATCTAGGGAAAGCATCAGAGCAAGGGATCAACAGAGATTTCCACCAGTGTCTAGGAGACAGGAAAGAGGGAGGTCGAATTATCTACATAGGAGGCTAAATACAACAGTGCAAGATACCCAGTTTACTCATGTGAGTTGCCAAAAGAGCCACGTTTCAGTTTCTAGTTGCCGGATTAGGGTCCTGGAGGGAAAGTGAGTTGGTTTCAGAGGCAAAGGGAGGCTAAACGTCTCACCTGTAAGGGTTTCTAGCGCGGTATGATTTTATCTGCGTTGGTTGTGCGCATTTCTAGACTACAAAGCGAGCAATAGGGACGTGCAAGTTTGCTAGTGAGGGCCAAATCAGTTGTAGAGGGAGACAAGGGTGTCTCCAGGCCAGTAGAAGATTGCCAGAGCCTTGCCAGTTTGGCAGGTAGATAATTGTACTCTTGAATTTGCTGAAGAAATAGTAAAATCCTCATCTGCTGCATTGGTTTTCCCTTTGGGGCTTTTCTAGGGACAATTGTCCAAAAATAACTATCATTTTTTGTATGTGCGTGTGCATCTATTTCTCAGTTTTGTATTTTATATTTCCACAACATTTTTATTGTGAAGAATGCAATAGTGAATTTATTGATATTTGTCAAATAATAATTCAGAAGACAAATAAAATGCTAACAATCAGAGGATGAATCTCTAGTTGTTGCATTCAAGAATTTTTCACATGGTATCAGAGCGACAGAGATGGGATCAGAGGCTCTTGGCGAAAGGAAGTGAGAATTGTGCAGGTGCAGAGGGAGATCTGAAGCACAAATTCCAGATCTGAGCCATTGATTAAAATCTAATATGGGTTGTTGGTTACTCAACGAGAAGATTATAAGGAGAGGCTTGATGGGCATTTAGAAATCACATCAAGTGAGAGATCAAGAGATCAATTTCTGAAGAGATCAGCACAATAGTCGCCGGAGTAGTGATCGAGGTGATTTCTTGTAGTGAGGGGCAGGGATAGTTTCCGGAGCAAGATTTTATGATCAAGGGATACATTGCAGAGGAGGCAGAGAGAGATCCAGAAGAGGCAGCGCAGAGCCACACTGGGCAGCATAGGGCCATGCTAAGGCAACGCAGAGCCTGAGAGAAGATCTGAAATTTGCTGGAGAATTGAGTTCTAGAGCCAGAAGTCGGGGTGTGACACTGGAAGGGTAGAAATTCGAAGTTCCAGAGGCAAATCGATCAGCCTGAAGGAGTGATGTAGTTCCCAGAAGGAGTAATGTAGTTCCCAGAAGATGTCAAGGTCGGCCAACAAACTTATGTAGGCTCAGAAGCCCAACAATCATGTCTATTCATCCTCAACATTTGCTATAAATACATGATGCCTTAGCCTCATTTGGACACACTCATATTCACACTTCTCTCTCTCTCTCCTCATTGATTGGGTATGGATTTCTGGGCCTCTCTCTCCACACGTCCGAAATTTCAGGAGAGTGAAATTTCAGAAGGTCAAAATTTCAGGAGGCCAAAATTTCAGGAGAGCGAAAAGCGAAATTTCAAAAGGTCGAAATTTTAGGAGGCGGAAATTTCAGGAGAGCAAAATTTCAGTTGATCGAAATTTCAGGAGACTGAATTTCTTGACAGTTTGACCAAGCGTTGACCACCTTTGACTGCGTTTTTGTGAGGGCTATCTCTGTTTGGGCAGGCCACATTTCTGGGCACAGAAATCGAGGCTAAATGTTGACTACAACTAGGGTTGACCGCAGGTGGGCTATTTGACCAGACTTTGATTGGGTTGAATTTGACTGTTTTGAGGATTGCTTTATCTTGCTGTTTGGAGGCCGAAGTTGACTGATTTGCTGAGGGTCAAATCTACCATGTTGACTAGCATTGACTTTTCTGGTTAGGGCTCTTTTGCTGCTGCTATAAATTATCAGATTTGTAAATTGTACTCTCTCAGTTGAACTATTGAAGACTAAAAGAAGATTTGATCGAGGGTTTCCCCACATTAGGGTTTGTCCTTGGTTGGTGCCACATCTTGTGTCCTCTTGTCATGGCTTGTCTTCTATTGTTTATGTTCTATCTGCATTTTACTATCACGTTGATGTGATTGCTAATCTGAATATTGATACTGGGCTAATAAAGAAAGTGAAGTAAAATTTCTCTAAAGCATAGAACATACCATTGTTGCCTAAAATTAACATGCTCGGATTCTTGTTTCTGCATATTATTTAAAGTTGTGAAGGTTGCAGTTGTGTTTACTTAGATATTTATAGTAGAACACAGTAAATAACTTGCATGGATTAACAAGTAAGAGAAGTAATATCAGTTTGTTGCAGTAGTGATTCGGGGCTTCTCAAATTTTCACATGGTATCAGAGCGTAGGTGAAGCAAGAGAGCAGATCGGAAGAACCCAGTGTTGAAGAGAAGAAGGGAGATCGAAGTGCTACGTAGGCAGCAAATCGAATCCCTAGAGGGATTGCATAGTCCAAGGCAGGAGGGCAAGATTCTCTAGGAAGATCTCTCTCTGAGTGAGTCGATAGAGTGGTAAGATTTCCAGATCGATATTTATCAGCGGCAGAGGGAGCAGCGCAATAGCAGATTCAACGCAAAGTAGTCTTCTAGTGAGACACAATTTTCTGCAGCAGTTGCTGGGGTCAAAAAACGTCAGAAGAAGGAAGGATACACTATTGGAGGAAATTTCTTCCTCTGAGAGTTCGTAGCCAGGGAATTCAATTTCTCATTCGCTGAGCAGCAATAGAGTGGAACATATCTACTAACTCCAGCAGGGAGTGCGTAGGCAGCAATGCAGAGGAGAGAGGAGGCAATTCGACATTTTATTGGCAAAGATTGCAGCTAACGGGCTGAGAGATCAAGATCGGTTTGATGGAGCATCCAACTATGTGATTTGGAAGGCTAGGATCTCATGCCTTATGGATGAGCATGATCTCAAGATGTATGACGATAGGGTGGTAGCTGTACCCGGTGATGTAGATCCACTCAAAAGTACAAGGCTGAGATGGTGAAGGCCAAGCGGTTGATCCTCGATGGAGTGAGGGATCACATTGTATGTCACATTACTGGCAAAGGTAAGACCAAAGAGATGTGGGATGCCTTGGCTATGTTGTCTCAAGGATCTTCCGAGCAACGAAAGTGTACTTGGAGGAGAAGCTGAGATTAACAAGGATGGAGAAAGGGGAACGCATTGATCCGTTCCTATCAAAGCTTTAGGAAGTCTGAGATCAGTTGGCAACTGTAGGATCAACATCTCAGCCCATAGAGATGGTGAGGTTGGCCCTGAATTCTGTCTTAGAAGAATGGTAAGTATTTGTCCAGAGTATCCTGGGCAGAGAGAAATTGTTAGATTGGGAAGGGATGTGGGACGCTCTTCAGCAAGAAGAGATGAGGCGAGACTTAGTCAAGTGCAACTTGATTGCAGCAACAACAGTGGGACGAAGCCCAAGGAGGAAGAAGAGAATGTAGCCCTTGCATCAAAGGGACAGTAGGAGCAGTGGAAGAAGAAGAAAGATGTCTCAAAGATCAAATGTTTCTGGTGTGGTGAATTTGGTCAATACGCTACGTAGTGTCCTCTCAGGAAGAAGGTCAAGGACGAGAAACATGATCCACAGGCTGCAACCGCAAATATTGAGGAAGATGAGTTCGCCATGATTTCCTAGATATCTCCAGGGGAGAGGTGGGGTGATCTAGCACTGTAGTTCGAAAGAAATGTAGATGGGAAGGATCCTTGAGGATTCCATCTCTTGGATCAATACCTTGCTATGGGAGCCCATATCATAAGTAGCAGGATGGTTTGGGTTAGTTGGTTTCAAAGGAGTGTCAGAGTGAGAGTTGCAGTAACTAGGAGCGCCAGAGTCTGAGCAGCGCAGAGCTAGTGTTGGCAGCAGTGCAGTTGGCACAAAGCAGAGTCAACAACAACGCAATGGCTTTAGTGACAACGTAGAGACTAGTAGCAGTTAAAACTCTAGCAACAGATGCATCACGCTGAACACCCTTGGTTCAATATTTTGGATGCTTTTCCATTGTTGTTGTAGCAATAGGAGCAGTAGGAGAGGGTTGTAGTGTAGATGCAGTGTTGCCAGTGGCAGGGCCAACAACAACACATATGTAGCATTTGCGAGGGTTGTAGTGTAGATGCAGTGTTGGCAGTGGCAGGGCCAACAACAGCATGGATGCAACATTTGTGTAGTAGTTGGTGGGCAGTGGTGTTAGACATCAACAACGTAGAGGGCGATGTTACAGCGAAGGGTGATGCTTCAATAGGTTGCATTACTAGAACACATTCCTTGGTAAGAGGGAGTGTTGATTTCTGGTAGCATTAGCCTCAAGATTTGTAGGGGGGCTAGAACACATGTATTTCAGAGTACCCATAAATTGTTTTGGGAAATTTCACCTGGAGAAGGTTTTATTAAAATAATTAATTATTTTTAATGGGTGCCTAAGTCTAAACTTAGGAAATTAAAATAATTAAAGGGTATTAATCAAACTGGGGGTGTAAATTTTAGAAGAAGACGAGGATTAAGCCAAAATGATCTGAGCCATTGATTAGAATCTAATCTAGGCCGTTGGTTACTCAACGAGAAGATTATAAGAAGAGGCTTGATGGGCATTTGGAAAACATATCAAGTGAGAGATCAAGAGATCAATTTTTGAAGAGAGAAGCACAACAGTTGTCGGAGAAGTGATCAAGGTGATTTCTTGCAGTGAGGGGCAAGGATAGTTTCTGGAGGAATATTTCCTGATTCGGGGATACATTGCAGAGGAGGCAGAGAGAGATCCAAAAGAGGCATCACAGAGCCACGTTGGGCAGCTAAGGCATCATAGAGCCTGAGAGGAGATCTGAAATTTGCTGGAGAATCGAGTTCCAAAGCCAGAAGCCGGGGTGTGAGACCGGAAGGGCATAAATTCAAAGTTCCAGAGGCAAATCGATCAGCCTGAAGGAGTGACGTAGTTCCGAGAAGTTGTGACGCAGAGCAGCATAGTGATTGCATAGAAACTGCGCAAAGGCAGCTAGGGGCTAGCCATTCAGTGGCTGGATCAGTACTGGATCGCCAGTGATAGTGTGAGGTATATCTCACTCATCTCTCTGTCAATTAGATTCTCTGTATTGGATAGCCAATAAGGCATCCAAATATTGTGTTCAGAAATTACTGCTTAATAATACAAACCCTTAGTTGCTGCACCTGTTTTCCCACATTGGGTTTTTTCATGGACATTGGTCCAAAAATAACGGTGTCTCTTGTGTGTGTTATTTCTTTCTTGCTCAGATTCTTGTTTTCGCATATTATTTAAAGTTATGAAGGCTGCAGTTGTATTTACTTCGATATTTACAGTAGAATACAGTAAACAATTTGCATGCATTAACAAGTAGGAGAAGTAATATCAGTTTGCTGTAGTAGTGATTCAGGGCTTCTCAAATTTTCACAACACAAACGTGTGCAAGCTGAAAAGAGCACTATACAGGGCTCAAACAGGCTCCCAGAGCATGGTATAGTAAGATAGACAACTACCTACAGCAGATGGGATTCATGAAGAGAGATGCAAATTCCAACCTTTACTATTTGTGGTGGAGGGTGAGCCACTCATCCTAGTGTTATATGTGGATGACCTCTTCTTGACAGGGTCATTAGGGCTCATATAGGACTTGTTGACCTTGCCGCCCGCACCTAACTACAAGTCAGTGAGAAAAGCGTTCAACCCCACAAGGTGTGGTTGGTGGCAGGGAATTCAGAGAAGGGGCTGTCACACTAATCCCAACTCTCTCCGTTTGAGCTATCTCCTAGGTTAGCTAAGGGGGGTGGTCCCTAATGAAAAGTTAAGCTAAAACCAAAGATGCGAGTTTCTAGGAGAATTTGTTAGAGTTAAATAGATTGTCTATCTAAGATCTATAAGCAAAACCTGATATGAACAATAGCCATTAACACATAAGATAAGCATGAAACACATAAACAACCAATGCCTTCAGAGCGTTGCTCTTTAAGAAATGAAATTTTTTTATTTGTATTTTTTATTTGCTTAGAATGACGTCAAATGTTTTCAAATTAAAGCCCAAATAACCTTGGACTTGGATTTCCAAATGGAAAGAGGTTACTTAGCTTATGCTTTTAGCTTTCTTCTTCAAACTTGAATTACCTCCAGGAACACCTGTAGGACAGCAAGCAAAGGAGTTAGCATGCAAAAGGAATAGGGCCTCAAATGCTAGATAAAACCAATATGCACAAAAATGAAAGAAGAAAATGTGTGATAATTTTTCAAGATAGAAAATAAGCAAAGGGCTCAAGAAACCCCCTCTTGAGTAAATCTTTTGATGTCTTATGAGATTGTTGGCTTGAACAACTTGTGGGTCCTTTGATATCCTTGGAGGTGACTATTCCAACCGAAGAAGTCCTCACGCTCCAATAGAGTTGGCAACCTGTCCTTAAATAAAAAATGCCTGCAAACTAATTGTTAGTGCAAAAGAGACTTGGCATATAGAGACCAAGTTGAGCTTGTCATTGAACCGATGATGACAAGCTACAACGAGAGCACAAAATATACCAAGCCCAAAGGAGATTTGAGATAGCTGCAAATCTCTCCTCCCTAGACAATAATGCCTTCAGGCAAATGCACAAAGAAAAACAACTAGATAGCAAACGTAAAATCAAATGAATATCAAACGACACAGGTATACCTCATCAACCAAAGCATGCACCACAAAAGAAGCCAGTAACCCCAAAGACTTTTATTTATTTATATGAAAGATGAGTACAAAATCCGGCAGAATCTCCGCCAGCCCAACAGCTCGTTCTATGATGATACAATAAGAGCCCAAGGCTCCCATAAATAGAGAAATGGGAGGAGATCCCAATGCCAAGAGACAATGACAAGTGTAGCAAGTGACAATCCCAATGTAAAAACGAATTTGTACAAGTGGCTGATATGACTGTTTTGTTGCTGGAGATAACTGTTGTTGCTGATCCCTAACTGGCTGTTATGAAAATCTGCGTTAAATGTATTGATAGCCTGTTAACTGTGTGTGTATTGGCTGCCAACGTGTTTCCAAACTGCTGTGTATTGGCTGCCTTTAAACTGCGGCTGACTGCCAACAATTCTGCGTGGAGATATCTCTATCCAGCGTGGAGGTAGCTGTGCGTATTTCAATTGGCATGTGTATTTTTCGTGGGCTGAGTTATGCGTATACCATGGAGGGGTGAGGTGGGGTCCATACCCCACTCACTACTTTTAACATATTTTAATTTCTCAACCTTTGAATTAAATCAAAGATATAACTTCAAAAATTCCATCGCCTTATGAACTCAACGTGGTGCCTGTTGACTATCTTTTGACTTGCTTTGACTTTCTTTGACTTTGAGTTGAAACTTTTGACTTGAGCCTGTTATACCTTATGAGGTGGGTTCCACATGCTCTGCCACATCACCTTTGACTCTCCACATAATTTCCATGTCAAAATTTGACTTATTTTGACTTTTGGAAAAATTTATAAATTTTTCCAATTATTCATTTTTTTGAATTTCTTCTTCATTTTTGCTACTGTCACTTGAAAAATCGGCTTTTGAGGGACTCTAAGTCATTTTTTGACCGCCAAAGTAGGCTCTAGGATAATGCTGCGCCTCTGAGGATGAATTTCGAGTGGTCATACGCCCTAGACATTTCCTAAGGCCACTTATTTATGCCATTACATAGAAAATAATTAAAAAATCCCGTTTTGCGGGAAATTTTTAACTATTAAAAAATCCTACTTAGACCTAGCCAAATTCCACGAAACTTTTTGTGTGATCTAGTATGGTAATATACATCGACTCTAGACACTAAGATGTGTCAGGGCTCAATCTTCAAACCGTCACCTCGGCTTTGGGGTAAAATGAGTGAAAAAATCCAGAGAATTATCCGCCTCTGAAAAAGAAGGGATAATTAACCGGATAAAAAAAAACACTCCAAGGTGTACTCGTTTGCTGATCGAGTCCCACATCCTAGGCCTGTTACAAATTCAAAAAACATCATACTAGCATCACTTATTACAATTCCCCGCAGGGTGTGGAATCTGGGTACAAAGAAGAAATATGATGAGAAGAT
>APFE030243625.1:0-11225 GCA_000404065.3 Pinus taeda
GTTTGGTTTCAAACCTCGAGTTAAACATCTTAGAGTTTTTGGGTCAGTTTGTTATGCCTTAGTTCCAAAAGAAAAACGAACTAAGCTTGACTCACGAAGTTTAAAATGCACTATGATTGGCTATTCTGATGAGAAGAAAGGGTACTGTCTTTTGACCATTGGAAAATTCATTGTAAGCAGGGATGTCATTTTTGATGAAACTGAGAGAAAAAGTGCTGAAGAAATTGAAAATCTTCTTCACAAGTTAGAAACTAAGGGAAGTAAAAGAAATGATAAAAAGCAAAGTCAACCAACTTCACCAAATTGGTATGAACTTGATTTTCCTTCCTCTGAAGATGAGTCATTCAGTCCATCTACATCAACACCATCATCTGGGTCTTCAAGAAGTTCATCCGCATCTCCAAGCAGCAGCAATTCTTCTGACAGTGATTCTCCACATTCTTCACCTGAACGACGAACATCAGTTTATATTAATCCTCTTTACAATGATGGGGACTTTACAAAAGCACAAACAAGTGAGCACCAACTTCCGAAATGGGCAGTTCAACTTTTGAAAGATGTAAAGCCTGATGAACAGAATAAAACTGGCACCAGAAGGGCACATAGAAGTGAAGGCAATTTTTCCTTGATAGCAAATGATTTTACTGAAACTTCCACATACAAAGAGGCAGTAAAACATAAAGAATGGCAACAGGCTATGGTTGAAGAATATAAAGCAGTAATTGATAACAACACTTGGAAACTTGTTGAATGTCCAGCAAATGTTAAACCCATAGGATGCAAATGGGTTTACAGAATTAAGTATAATCAGAACGGTGAACTTGACAAGTATAAAGCACGCCTTGTTGCAAAAGGTTTTGCACAGCAAGAAGGCATTGATTATGAAGAAACCTTTGCTCCAACAGCTAAATGGAACACCATCCGATTAACACTTGCATTGGCCGCTCAAAAAGGATGGAAACTTCATCAAATGGATGTGAAAAGTGATTTTCTCAATGGGGATTTACAGGAGGAAGTGTATATGACCCAACCACCAGGTTTTGAAGTTGAAGGACAAGAACATAGAGTCTGCAAACTGATTAAGGCTTTATATGGATTAAAACAAGCTCCCCAAGCTTGGTATAGTCGATGGGTTTCACCCCTAGTAATCGTTCATAAAAATAATGGAAAATGGAGAGTATGCATCGATTAAAAGGAATTAAGAAAAGCAACATTAAAATACCACTTTTTCTTACCTTTCATAGACTAGGTCTTAGACACTTTAGCAAGGAAAAAAATTTTTCCTTCTTGGACAGGTTCAGTGCATATAAACAGATTTAGGTAGCCCCTAAAGATGAAGATAAAACCACATTCACTTGTCCATGGGGAACTCTTGCTTACCGAGTACTTCCTTTGGGTTATGTAATGCTCTAGCAACATTCCAAATAGTAGTCCTCGGCATTTTCTCTGACCTCATTCATGATTGTGTGGAAGTGTACATGGATGATCACACAGTCTATGAGGATTCTTTCAATGAAGCACTAGAAAATTTAGAAAAAGTCTTAATAAGATGTAAAGAAACAAATCTCTCACTAAGCCATGAAAAATGCTTCATGATGTTTAACAAAGGAATTGTTTTAGGTCATCATATTTCAGGAGATGGAATCAAAGTAGACTCATCCAAAGTTGAATTCATTTCTAAGTTATCATTGCCAAGTTGTCAAAAGGATGTTAGAAGTTTTCTCGGTTTTATTGAATACTATAGAAGATTTATAGAAAACTTCACAAAAATTACATCCCCACTCTTTAAACTAATCACCAAAGACTGTGAATTCAGTTGGGATTCTGAATGTCAAGCTGCCTTGAAACTTTGAAAAAGAGGATTTCTGAAGCACCCATCTTAAAAGGACCTAACTGAAAATTGCCTTTCCATATCTCAATAGATGCTTTAGATTCAGCCTTAGGAGCTGTGTTAGGACAAAAATATCTTACTCCTTATGCAATCTATTATACCAGTAAAAATTTAACTTATGCAGAGTTAAATTATACTGTAACTGAAAAGGAGTTTTTAGTTGTAGTTCATGCCATTAACAAGTTTAGACATTATATAACTAGCTATGAAACCTTTGTTCACACAGACCATTCTGCCATTAGATACTTAATGAATAAACCAATCACCAATAGAATAATAACTAGATGGCTCCTACTTTTACAAGAATTCAACATAACCATTGTAGATAGGCTAGGAAAACAAAACACAATTACCGATTTTCTATCTAGAATACAAAATGAAAACAATGATCAACCCGTAGAAGATAAATTTCCCGATGAATATCTTTTTTCAGTATCTACTAAATCACCTTTGTAAGTAGATATTACTAACTATTTGGCCATAGGAAAAATGCCATTTCATTTATCCCCTAGAGAAAAGAGAAGAATAGTCCACAATAGCACATCCTATTCATGGATAAATGAAGAATTATACAAGACAGGACCAGATCTCATCGTCATAAGATGTGTTCGGGAGGACGAAATACCGGAGATACTAAAATCTTATCACAATGAGCCATGTCGATGACATTTTTCTGACAAGAGAACTGCTTACAAAATATTTCTTTTAGGATATTATTGGCCTTCCATTTTTAGGGATACCAAGGAATATGTTAAAATATGTGACTGTTGTCAAAGAATGGGAAAGCCTACTCTTTCAAATGAAATGCCACCGCTACCACAGGTACTTATCAAACCATTTGAAAAATGGGCACTAGATTTTGTTGGACCTATCAGCCCACCTTCAAAGCAGAAGAAGTATATTTTGGCATGTATTGATTATGTCACTAAATGGGTAGAGGCTAAAGCACTTCCTTTTGCTACTGAAAATGTTGTAGCTTCATTTCTTTTTGAGGATATTTTTACTTGTTTTTGTGTCCCAAGAGAAATTGTAATAGATCAAGGAACATGATTCACATCCAGACTAGTGTAGAAGCTTATGGATCAATACAAGATAAAACATCAGAAATCCACTCCATACCATCTACAAGCCAATGGACAAGTTGAGTCCACAAATAAGGTGATTGAAGTTATGCTTACCAAGACTGTACATCTACATAGGAAGGACTAGGTGGAAAAGCTTCCAAAAGCCTTATGGGCCTACAAAACTACATGGAGGAATACTACAGGGCATACTCCCTATGAACTTGTTTATGGGAAGTAGGTCTTACTGCCAATAGAGTTCCAGATCTAGACCTATAAGATAGCATTCCATTTAGATCTAGACTTTTCAGAAGCCCAGAAGAAAAGGATGACACAACTAAATGAGCTTGATGAAATTAGACAAGGATCCCTCTAAAGAACTAGCCTGGTTCAACAACAGAGGTTAAGATGGCATGATAAGTACATTAAAGAAAGGAAATTTCATCTGGGAGAATGGGCATTTCTCTTTGATTCAAAATTAAAAAAAATTCAAGGAAAATTCCAAACCCATTGGCTTGGACCTTATGAAGTTGAAAATGTCCTTGACAATGGTGCAGTTAAAATCAGGACTACTGATGAAGAAAAAACTCCTCTATTAGTAAATGGACATCGACTCAAGCTTTACCAGAAACCATTAACGAAAGAGGAATTTGTTAAAATGTTTCAAGTTAATTTAGAACGAAATATGGTCAAGAAGAATTCTTCTTCTTTTCCACCTTAGAAATTTTTTCTCAGTTTTCTCTTAAAAAATAAATTATATATATATATATATATATATATATATATATATATATATATATATATATATATGAAAAATAATAATAATAATAATAATTTGTATAAACATGAAAACTAACATGTTGTTGCATGTTTATACAAAAAATTTAAAGTGAAAACCAATTTGTTGGCACTTCAAATTTTCTTTTCAAAAAAATAATAATAATAATAGTAAATTTCATCTATTAAAGCCTTCTTTCTCTCAGTTGTAGAATCAGCAACTTTCTGCAGCTTGGACAAGTTTCCACAACTAAGACAAGTTTTTGCAGCCTAATAAATTTTTTAAGTCTACAAAGATACTTGGTGATTTGGATTAAAGAACAGCTAATAGCAAAGTACCTACAGGAGATCAAAGGACAACAAATAAGGTTAGAAAAACAATATCAAAGGTACATGTTGCTTTAATTTAACAATACGGAAGGTTATATAGCATATATGATTAAGAAGATATAGTACTAAAATGCAATCATTATAACCTAAGGGTAATGGCCACCTAACAAAATATCATATGCCACCACTTAAAAAGTCATGTCACGACCTTATTCCAAATCTGTCAAAGTAATTACCAAATCATAAGTTTAAATGCGCCTAATAGTCGAATTCATCCCTATAATCCTTATGATAATCTATCTGTTCTTCCCTATTCTTACACTCCTCTGAACTTTCATAGCCACTCCATCTTTCTACCATCTAGCAAACACTACCAGCTCCATTTTCCTATCAAGGTAGCCAATCTTCGAGGTAAAGCATTCTTTGGAATGGGGATAATTGTTCGAACTGAGCTAGCAGGGAAGCAATTCTTGGAGGGGTACCCACAAACTAGGGAGCTGCTACAAATGAGACAATGGTTGCATTTCATTGAAAATTTGAACGATTTCCACAAGGAAGTAACCGAGACATTTGCGTGCTCATTGGATGGAATTGAAGCCGAAATTGGGGAAATTAAGCTCACAATAATAGAGTCTATGATCGTTGAGGCTACTGAGTTGCCAAGGAATGGAGAAAAATGGTTTAAAAACAGGGGGATTGATAGCAAGAATTGGAAGGTCTTCCTCAAGAATCTGAACATGGACACTACGGTCTATAAGAGAGGTATTCCTAGCACTGCTCTTAAACACAAATGAAGAAACTTATTACTTGTGCTTCAAAAGTTTGTCGCTTGTGAGGATAAGTTTGGGCAAATGTGTTTTTATCATGTTAGGATGATGATGCATTTCCTTGAAGACCATCAGATGAACCTTCCCTACTTCCTCTTAAATAGCCTCAAGAAAATGTCTACAAACATTCAGAAGAAAATTCAATATATAGAAAACACCATGTATAATCATGGCCTAATAAAAATATTGGTTGAATTTCATCTCCAAAGTATAGGGGATAACTGGGAGACTTTCTTAGTGAGAAACCACTTTGAAGAAAAATCCCCAGAAAAAGCAAGTAGTAGCAGGGCCCTCAGAGGAAGGAAGAGAACCATAGAAGTGATAAAGGAGCAGACACCTCAGACTCAGACAGAACTGTCAGAAGAAGAGTTGCCTATAGTAAAGATTTTGCAGAAAATGAAGAGGGGAAACCTTAGAAGAAAGAAAGCCAACCCAAGTAAAGAAGAATTCTCACAAACTAAGACCCTTACTCTAGAAGAAAAATCATAGAATAAAAGGAGGAAAGTACAGAAAAGACAAACCCCGGGATTGAGGAGGAGCACAAGATTGAGCACAATCCCACAAACAACCTCAAAAACTACAAAATACATTAATCTTGACGAAAATGAGCCAAATGAAAAGGATCCAACAAAGAATGAGCCAACAGAGAATGGGCCACCAGAGAATGAGCCAACAGAGAAGGAGCCAATTGAAAGCCCTGGAAATTCTCCAAAAGGGTCACCAAGATCATCACCAAGAGTATCACCATAGCCTTACAACTCACCTCTAAGAAGCCCAGTGCATAGTCCGGGTGTTGATCCTGCTCAGCAAGAAATATATGATTATATAGAGTCATTGGAAAGAAAAGGGATAACAACAAAGGAAACAATTCATAGACCTAGAGAAGGGAGAAATTAGATAAATGAACAATCAGCCTCAAACATCTTAAAGCAGGAGATCTTTGAACTAGAAACATTGAACCAGTATCTCAAAAATGAGAATCAAGCATTGAAGACACAAAGTAAGATCCAGATTGCAAAGAGTGACAATCTGATCCTTCATCTAAGCTTGTGGTTTAAGAAAAACAAAAAGCTAAAGAAGGAAAACCGAATTATGTAGAGAGAGATTATCATTTTAAAGTACAAAATTCTCATGAGAAAACCTACAATTTTGATCACTGCCAAAAGCAAGAAAACATGAAACATGGATATGATAAGCAAGAGGCACAAGTGATTGACAAGGAAGAAGTGTATGAGGACATACAAAATCTCCAGCCCAAGGGAATGTAGAGTCTAGAGATTTTCCTATCATGACATCCTTTTTGCCTAATGATCCTCTCATTTCCTATATATTTACCACCTAAATAAAGCCATATCCACTAGGTTTTGATGAAGGTATGAAATAATATGTCTTCTTGTTCATATTTAACTTTATACCCTGTCTTTTTGTTAAAGTTTGCAATTGACTACCGAATCATTCTATTTCCGCAGCTAATCCAGGTTTCTATAGTTGTCTCCATTGTTTGCGAGCTTTCGTAGTTCCAGGTCAGCAACAAAGAGTGTAGATGGATAGAGGATGGCTCCCTCGTGGATTCCTTCCTATCCCCTTGAAACTGTTTGTTAAGATAAGAACAGGAGATCACGGTCAAACTCCAAGTCAACTGCCGGATTAATATAGAATAGAATCCGAGTTTGATTGAAACATTATCGTTTTGCTTCCGAAATAGCAAAATGAAGGTTTAGCGATATAAGTTTAGATAAGATAGAGATATTAGGCTTGAATTACTCATGCAATTATGCCAAAGACCTATTATAAAAACTTATGGCCACACAGTGATTTGGGTGCACACCTGAAGATGTAATTTTGTATAGTTTGTGAATTCTGTTTGAATAGAATTGGTTTTGTGTGTATGGGTTGTGTTGATTGGAAGCTATGAACTGCTATGTGGAGGGCCCCTACAAACAGTGACAGGTTTTAATCAAATGCAATATGATTTCCTTTCATTCTTCAAATGCTCTGTTTTGTGTGAAAATGCAGCATAAAGATTTCGCCAGAAAGTTGTTATCTGCATAAGTACTTTCATTTTCTTTATACCTAGTTTAGTTTGTTATTTAATTTTCTTTATGCCTGGTATAGCACAGTTATTTCATTTGCTTATTATCTAGCATAGTTGAAGTGTGTTTAATTCATAATATAGATATTTCTTAGATTATTTTGTTTGAGCGAAAATTGAATAAGTAAGAGAGTGACAGTTCTCTCCTAAACAATTGAGTTCAAATAGTATTTATTCATAGCTGATAGAATAAGTTTATTTTGCACCTAGTGAATTAGAAGCTGTAGCGTAAAGATTTAGGATCAAAAATCCCAAAACAATCTAATACAAGTAGGATCACTCTCATATCATCTACGAATTAATTAGATAGGGATTAACTCCTAGGAAACTTAGCCAACATTTTTAAGAATTACGACACTAATATAATTGACAAACACCACCCCAATATCCATCCTAAGTTTAGATCCTAACAAATACATAATGACCTAATGAATAACTTCTAAGCACATATTGTGCACCTGTACTTCATCAGTCTATGCACCTTGGTTGACAATTTATGATTGACAACTCAAAGACATTGAATTGACCAAACAGGCCCCACCAGTTGGGCCCCCTTATTGACCTCAAATTCCTTTCAATACCCAATTGTCGTTTTTGGCTACACTGGAATTGCCAGTTGTGTCTAGACTTATGAATGACCCAATTCATCATTCGCCATATTGGCCTCCAGTTCTGTCCAAGATTCAAAGTGATTTTCCGAAGTTTGAAGGAAAAACAAAAGAGGATCCACAAGCCCACGTGATGACATATCACCTCTAGTGCTCCTCGAATTCCTACATTGATGATTCCATTCATCTTCAGCTTTTCCAATGAACTCTTACAGGTGTTGCAGCCAAGTGGTATATTGAGTTACCTTGAAAGACCTATCGTGACTTTAACACTTTCCATGGCCTTTCTCATACATTTCTAGCTATCGATTCACTATGAAACTGGCACCCACCTGCTAACATCTGATCCAAATTCGATCCATCAAAGACTGGCAAAGAACCATGACTGTATCAGGTCGGGACGAATCTCTAAAAATTCCAAAAAAAACAGCGATCAAAAACACCGTGAACCAGTGGCAATGGCAGCCAGCGTGGAATGTCGAGGACCTCGATCAAAGCGCACTGACCGAGGCCCATGAAGACTATGCAAGAGGTCAAAGTAGCCCCTGTGAGACCCCGATTAGGAAAAGGAAGTGATTTTTTATGCATGATTAGCTAGGTGAATAGGGCCGAAATGGGGGAAGCCCGAGCACTTGGACACATGGCAAACTGGAGAACCACGAGCGAAAAGGAAAAAGTGCTGAAAGGACAAAGGCGAGACCCGCACTCTGGAAACCAGCGGTATTGATTGGAGTGCCCTCAAATAGTAAATGGTTTTGGAGAAAGCGGAGCGATCCCACTCAACGATTAACATGTGGCGGCAGAGGAGAGAGAAAACTGCCATTGATCGCGTGTTATCGGTCGAGAAGGTCAACCGCGCGGAACGCGCATTTGACGTTGGATCTGGGGAATCCGGATCGAATGACTAAGATTGCGCCTAATGGAGGAAGTGGAATAGACGAAGGATTAAGCCGCATTTGTAAATATTTGAGGTTCGTTTAACCGCCACGGTGGAGGAAGAACGCATCCATGACGTAACTAAAGAAATGAACCAACAAGCAGGCTGGTGTTGTTCAGATGGGGACACGTGGCCACACCCTGAGCATTCATGCTGATGCCAAACAAGGAACTCCAAGCGCAGCTGTAGAAGGTGAATCGATAGAGGCAGAAAAGGAACCGAACAGGCATGGGTTCGAATGACTAAAAGCCATGAACAACGAAACAGAATACACAGTAGAACACTGAGAGACAGAAACCAGAGAAGAAGGTAGTAAAGCAACAGCAGGAAGAGACAGAGGGCCGAGCTGACCAGTGGCAACATCGAACACCAGAGCTTAAGAGGTTCAAGCCATCCCATAGAGGAATCTGTCCAGATCGAGCATCACATTTGGCTCCTTCCACTATAGACCATAATGTCACAGAGCTGGTAGGTAGAAGAAGAGTCTATGTACTCCACCGGCTTGGGGAATCAAAGAAACCACCCTTCCAAGCAAACCTGCTTCAGGAGCACTCACATTAAGTCCCTGCATTGTAATTCTTTGCTCAAATACCCAATAAAACAAGTCCACCACTAAAAGCTGGACCGGAGACGTAGCCCTGGGGAATAGGGTGAACTCCTTATTAAAATTGCTTGTGTCTTTGTGGTTTCTTACAGTATTTCCCTGTTGTCTTTCCATTTAAAATGTATGTGTATTGGCAATATGATCGATCCGTTGCTTAAATAACAAAGAACACACACCAACACATGAGTCTGTAATACCTTTGTTAAATAAATCTTTAACTGATGTTGCTCATAGGGTGAATATCAGATCAAGTGGTATCAAAGTTGTAGGCTGTAAGGTTAGACATGCTTGTGTTGGTTTAGCTATGAATGCTCACTAGATCAAAGCTCAAATTAGGAGAAGGAGAGTTGGTGGAAACTAATCCTAAAATTGGGAGAGTCTATCCTCAGAAGACAATGTCAGAGGAAGGTTCTATGGGGCCAGACCCTCAATTCATAGAAATTTTCCTAGCTATAAAGTCTATGGTAGAAGAAATGTATAGGGACTTTAGAAAGCATAAGGATGAAGATTCATCAGGTTCTAAACAAGATAAAGAAAAATATGTGTCTCATTCCCATGACCGCTCAAAAGGAAAGGGGAAAGAGGAAAGCTTTCTCACACCTCTTAATAGCCATGTGCATAATAAGAAAACATCTTTGACTAAGTTGGATGTTAAATTTTATTTTCCTATATATGATTGTCACGCGGAATGAGTCGATCTTGTGGACAAGATAGACCTTCCTAGAATCTAAAGAAGACCTAATGACAAACAAACCAACCAGACACTATCTTTCTCTAAATGTGCTTTATAAATAATAGCAAACAAATGTGTTTAAGGCCTACCTCATGTCCAACGCAAGTTTGGGGATGCCTTCACTCCTTTGATCCAAGTAAGTTCATTTGTCGCAAACCTGCAAACACAAACAAGGAAAACTATTAAATAGCACCTGAATAACCAGTATTATAAAACATATTTAACATGAAAGTCAAGGAGTCCATGAAACAAATAACATAAGATACTTGTTGAGAAAAATGATCTTGATTGTATTAATTCAAAAGAAAAGAACTTTACAATCTTTGCCTTGACGCTGTACAAGCTCCTTCCAGGGTCCAACAAGAAGTCTCCTCTACTTTGACAAGCTTCACTCACTCCCTAATGAGGCCAAAAAGGTATGTGATCTCTCCTCTTAAGCTCAAGTAGGAAGTCTTGATTTCACTAGCATTTACCCTCAAAAGTTCAGCTTTTAACCCCTCTGGCCACTGACCCAATGCCTCAATTTATAGTGCAATGGAGATCAGTTACCAGCTCCTCCTTCAAAGGGATAGAGTCCTCCTTCAAAGGGATAGCTCCTCTCAACAAGGGATTAGTTCCTCCTATGATGGGATGCATGAACCACTTGGAGCGAAAAATCCACGTAACAAATGCTTCTAGAAAACTCTAGAATTAACCCAAGATGAGTTTTTTTAAGATAAAGATTGTGCCTTTTGACTTTTACAGGGGTACGCACCCTCCCCTTTACATACAGAACGTATAAGTACGCAGATACCTTGAACAAAAGGTGCGGGCCCGCAGGCAAAAGTAAGAGAAAGTGCGGAACCAGAGTTATATTGTTTTTTTGATGTCTTTCTCTCTTTTCTCAAGCTTGTTTTGAAGAGCTGAGGTTTAAGACTTGCTTAGGAAGCTGGTATAGGTGATGATAGGCCTACACCGACTGTAAATAATCAAGGTGACGATATATTTGTGTAACAGATTGCCCCGTAAAGTGCGAAGTCTGTAGTATATGAGGATTTTTTTATTTTTCATATAGGAAGAGTGAAGTGCTTTATCATTTCGAGGATCATCTTGCGGAGAGCCCGGTTGGAACCTGTAAAAACATTCAATGCAAAATATATATATGAGATCATATCATCGCTGAGGTAGGCATTCCCATACTCAGATAACAACTGACTAAGAGACTGAAAACTGACTAGAAGACTAACTGACTAGGAGACTAACTACTGCTCTGATATAGGAATGATCTCGTAACACATCATAAGTACAGACATATGTGGACACAGTATGGACGCAGCCATCTGTTTATGAATAGTCCATAGTATAATGAATACAAAATTCCTCGCA
>APFE030243627.1:0-11968 GCA_000404065.3 Pinus taeda
ATCTACCAAGAAGTTTTTTGTGAGCAGAGATGTTCAATTCATTGAGGAGGAAGCTTGGGATGGAAGCATAGAGAAAACAATGAATGTTAAAAACTGTTTGTCTCATGATGAAGATGATCAGGAGATGGCTTAAACACATCCCCAAACAGCAGCAGCCAACACAAGGATAGCAAGCGACACCCTTGAGGAGAAATGAAAGTGCTTCTCCAAGCACACCACAAAGTGGAAATTCAAGTGCATATTCAAGCACTTGCACACTGAATGAAAGAGGTAAGAAATTCAGAAATTTAAGTGACATTTATGATGAAGGTATGAATTCTTTGTTTGCTTTGTATTGTCATGTTGATGACCCTATTCATTTCGAAGAAGCAATTAAGGATAAGAAATGGATAGAAGCTATGGATGAGGAGATGAATGCCATAGAAAGAAACAAGACATGGTATTTGGTTAAGCTACCAAAAGGTAAGGAAGTCATTGGAGTTAAATGGGTCTATAAGCTCAAGTGCAATGCCGAAGGCAAGATAGAAAGGCACAAGGGAAGACTTGTTGTCAAGGGATACAAACAACAGTATGGGAGAGACTATGAGGAAACTTTCATACTGGTTGCAAGAATGGAAACCGTGAGAGCAGTGCTATCCATAGCAACACAAAACAAGTGGAAAGTTTACCAAATGGATGTGAAGTCAGCATTCCTGAATGGAGTATTAATGGAAGAGGTTTATATTGAGCAACCTCTAGGCTATGAGAAGAAAGGCCAAGAGCACAAAGTGTGCAGATTGAAGAAAGCTCTTTATGGGATGAAGCAAGCACCAAGAGCATGGTACAGTAGGATAGATTCATATCTACTAGAAAATGGATTTGAGAAGTGTGAGGGAGAACCCACCGTCTACATCAAAGAAAATGATGGTAAATTGCTAATTGTTGTGTTGTATGTTGATGATATTATTTTCACAGGCAATGATGTTTGTCTTATTGAAAATTTCAAAGCAGTCATGAAAGAGGAATTTGAAATGACTGACATGGGTTTGCTGAGATACTTCTTAGGAATTGAAGTAGATAAAAATGAAAGTGGAATTTTTATCTCACAAGAAAAATATGTAAATGAAGTGTTGGGCAGATTTAATATGCAAGAGTGCAAGGCAGCAATCATTCCCACAATAATGGGATTAAAACTCAGCAAAGAAGACAGCCGCAAGGATTTTGATCCTAGTTTGTACAAGAGCATAGTTGGCAGCCTTATGTATTTAACTGTAACTAGGCCTGACATAATGTTTGCTGTTAGTTTAATTTCTAGATTCATGGAGATGCCAAAGGAAGCACATTGGCAGGCAGCAAAAAGAATTCTGGCGTATGTTAAGGGTACTAAAAGGTTTGGCATCTTATACACTGTCCCAGAATGTTCAGATTTAATTGGGTACACTGATAGTGATTGGGCTGGAAGTGTAGATGATCGGAAAAGCACTTCCGGTTATGTTTTTCACATGGGTTCAGGAGCCATTTCATGGGCTTCTAAGAAACAACCTATCATGGCGTCGTCTACAGCAGAGGCAGAATATGTGGTAGCTACAGCAGTAGCATGTCAAGCAGTTTAGATGAGAAGGATGTTGAGGAGCTTAGGCCAAGAGCAGGCAAAAGCAACAGTGATTTTTTGTAACAATAGCTCAGCTATTGCATTATCCAAGAACTAAGTGTTTCATAAGAGAACGAAACACATTGACACAATATTTCATTACATTAGGGAATTGGTGAGCAATGGAGAAATTGTTTTACAACATTGCAGGACTCAGGAATAGGTTGCAGACATTTTCACCAAGCCATTGGACCAGAAAAGCTTCGAGTTTTCGAGAAAATGTTTGGGTATGACTGATAACCCAGCAACTGAAATTAAAGGGGAGTGTTCAAACATTAATTTCACCTGCTGTGCGGGAGAATTAAACGGCAATAGAAAACCACTTCAGAAAACCACTTATCTTTATTGCACTACCTTTCGCGCAATGTGGTTTCTGTCAGAGGGCCTCCGACACAATCTGCCCCAGCCACGCGTCAACTGTACAAACACAAAACTGCCCATCTCCCAGACATTAAAGTTTGTTTGGGTTGTGTGGCTGAAGGATGCAAAATGCGTCCGATCAAATCAACGGACCAGGATCATTTTCAATCTGCCTAAACTTTTTTGGTTGACCACCCATGTAAGGAAATTAATGTTATTTAATGTAGTTTGTAGAATGTTGGTAGGAGTTTTAATTTTATTGTTTTTTTATACTTACGGAAGTATGGTGAATTTAAAGATAGGTATGGGTAAGTCAACACATCATGAAATTTTTGTTTAGCTTTGCTATATGTTTTGTTTTTGTCTTCATTCGCGTATGTATTGCACATGGGATGAAAGGAGAAAGGGCTCGTGGCAGCGAAGGAAAAAACTGGGGATAATTTTGAAAAGGGAAATGTAATGTGCAACAACACAAAAATGAATGGAGGATTTTTACTCAGCAATGTAAAAGTACACAGCAATGAAAAAGAGTAATGTAATTTTTTTCATTTGAATATGAAATGTGAAAACTCTGCCCCTTGAATGTAATGAAAACAAATTTCACACAGGAGTGAATGTGAAAGATTTTTTTTCTTTAGTAGTAAACCTATGTAAGAAATATTTATTTTACAGCAGTGAATGTAAAATTTTTTCACAGCAGTAAATGTGAATGAAGATTTTACACAACAGTGTAAAAATTATTTGTAAAAGAGGCGGGGTAATTTTGTTTTTGGTGAAAGTTTTTGGTGAATCCCTCTAAGAAAGAGGAAGACAATTGTATCAGGCAGTTTATAAATTAATACAAGTTTATTTTGGCTGAGAAACTCTGCTTTGTTCAAAAAAAAAATTTGGGGCTTCCCTGTGCAAAAGATCCTGAGGAGAAAAAAAAAACAGAGCATTGCTCAGTATTCAGTTAATTTGTGTTTGAAATCACCAGAAATTTCCAACAGATAGAGGGTGCTTTGGGGACGGCTATAATTTCTTCATTTATGTATATTGGATTGACAAAATGTATGCTGGATTGACAGAGTGGGGATTTTGCAGAGTGTATTCTTCATATCCCCAATCTCCCTAGTGAGGAGGAATGACTTAACTCGCATAAGGAAGGTAAGGGGGATCCCCCGTTGAAGTTTCAGCCACTGCAAGTTCATCCTTGGTAACATGCTCATTGTTCCTACATTCGACAACTTCAGTGGAAGTGAACAAGTGCATCAGATTCCTCATGATAGAGTGCACCAGGGGAAGCTATGGATCAACCATGCTTACACATTCACACGCCAAGCACAAATCCAATGTCGAGGAAGGTTGTCTAACTGACATTTGCATGGTTGTATAGGTGACAATTGTGACATTTGCATGGTTTTGCATGGTTGTATAGGTGACAGTCGTGACATTTGCATGGTTGTATAGGTGGCAGCCATGGAAAGTTTTTAAGTTTTTATAGGTGGTCATTGTATAGATTCTTTCTTAGTTATCTTGGGTTACTTTACCTCCCTCATTCATTCATTGAACATTTAATGCCTTGAAGTAATGCTAACATTAGTTGAGCAATTACAAAATACAAAGAACCAAATGAAAATGTGAAGGATATAAGATATGGTTTTGGCCTCCCTGCCTCTGGAAGAGGCCAAATAAGATGACGCATTAGATTTCAAGAGATTTCACTTATGAACATGTGTCACAAGCCTAAAAACTTTACTGAATAACCTGCTCAAATTAATATGTATTTCATCATTCCGATTACTATAGTTCCTGCCTTGCCTCCGACAAGGACTAATAAGGCTTTTACAAAGGAGGAGCAATATTTTATGCAACTATTATCAATCAAATGTTTATATAATAGGTGTTCTACAAAGAGGGAAGTAGATTTTATGCCATCCTTATCAATCAAGTGTTATACGTGATTCTCAATATCATCTCCTTTCCTTATAATTAATACTAGGTTGGATACAACAATGTATGGAGATGTAGATTGAGTCTTCAATACATCAATGAACTAATATATGAGAATGTGAAGTTTCTTGTATTAGGAAAACAAAAAAGTTCTAAAAGATAGTTGCTGAAATTTATAATATCTCTTTTCAATAAGATCCTTTTCCTTGTATCTATAAGGCTGCTATACCCTTATTGCTGAATTTTTTAATGACATCCTTTTCCTTAGATTTTAGGTAAATCTCAAAGGAAAAACACTTTTACAAAAGCATAATAATTTTTTTACATTGTTTAATAGGTACAAATGTAAAAATGATTAAATATAAAATTATAATAAACAAAAACATTTTGTAGAAATTTATAGTTATTTTTTTATCAAATTATTTTACAACAAATATTATCACAATAAATAATAACACACAAGTAAATATCTTTCAAAAAATGAAAAAGTTTAATTTGTTAGTTGAATTAACTAGAATATATTGTGCCTTTTGAATAATTATCATGTTTCTATTGAATAATTATTATAAAGGAGATTGTAGTTGTAGCGTAATAAATGTTTAGGCCGATATGTTTTTGTTTGGCATCAATTCACTTCAGAGTTCCGTCTACCTTTTTCCTTCATATGTGACTCACCATATGACCACATTTATGTTGGACATCTGTGCTAACCATGAGATACTAATTGGCACCCTTGCGGTTAATAACTTTGAAATTGACTGACACGCAGCTGACAAGTAATGTCCTTGAGATTAACAGATCACATAATGCAATTAATGGAGATGATGGCATTTTAATTAGGGGAAGTATAGAGTAATAATAAACTAAATTTGCATTTGTCTTTCAGTAGCAAGTTATTTTTCTGTTGTGTGGAATGATGGTAGAAGAGAGTTTTTACATTGTTTTCTCATAGCAAAAGCTTAAAGAATATGTTTCTTCCAAGAAAAGGAAGTGTTACATAGCAAAAGCTTAAAGAATATGTTTCTTCCAAGAAAAGGAAGTGTTACTATGTAGTCCCTCCTATAGCTGGATATACAATGCATTCCATAGATGAGTTGAGTTAAGGTTCTCTGAAAAATCAGAAGGCCTATACGTTGGCACACCCATCTCATTTTACAAAGCTACAACTCAAAAATATAATTCTACTGGGGTGCTTTAAATGGGATTTGGTATAACACCATTTATCTTGCGTTTTGTAATGAAATATATTTAGAGACTCAAGAATATATCTGGAGACTCAAGAATATATTGTTGGAGAATATAATTCCAATGACGTGTTAGGTGTCAAAACCAGCCATCCAACTGTTTAGTTTAATTTAGTTCAATCTCATCACATTCATTTATTGTTAATATCATTTATTTATTATTAATGTCTCCAATGTAATTTTATTTAACTGATTCATAATATTGAAAAGAGCAATCCTCTCTTCCACAATATTTCTTTTTTTCCATATTATTATATCTAATTTGCATAAAAAAAATCCCTAAAAGAGAACCAATGTGAGCGAAATGGGAGCAAAAGAGACAAATGATAAGACATGCGTAAGGCTCATTGAGATAGCAACGGAAATTTGAAATAGCCTCCTCGGCAAAAGCAACAAAGACAAAGCTGGTTAGGAAGAAAAAGGACCAAAATTGTATTAATTTTTTAGTGCTCAACGCAACCATGCCGAGTGAGGACGTGCGTTGAACTTGGCAGAGTTACGAAATTCTCTAAAACTGCATTGCAACACTGCCATATGCCAACAAAAAGTGTGACGACGGTTTTAAGGTACGATAAGTAATTTTGTTTCTGGACTAAATGACAAAGCCTCCAAGTCATCTCTCACACCCATAAAGTTTGAAGCACACAACTCGTTTTTTTGTTTTGTTTTAAGGTACGATAAGTAATTTTGTTTCTGGACTAAATGACAAACCCTCCGAGTCATCTCCCACACCCATTAAAGTTTGAAGCACACAACTCGTTTTTTTAAAGGAGTCATTTAATGAGGTGAGGAATTGTCTGGCTGAGGAATTGTTTGGCTCGCCAGTAGTGACAGGAATTTGGGTAAAAAAAATTTAAAAAATCTTGTAGATGCAGTGTTTGAATAGTATTTTTGATAGTGGAAATAGACTCAGCAAATCATCTAATACACCTAAAATTTTGAATTTTAACAACTATAACTGGGATTTACAAAAATCTTTGCCAAATTTTCTCTACATATGACCGAAATTTCCATAACTTTCCAAGCAATTCCTATACCTTATTAAACTACTCGTTTTCTGGAAACCTAGAGTGAACCGGGAGAATAAATCTCTAATGTCGAGCACAAGGTGTTCAAAGAGTTTTTTTCTTTAATTTAATGTTTTTAAAAATGACGTCTCTTATAAAAGGTAAATGTTTTTAAAGAATCATTTTGTTGAGCTTTGCTTACTATATTATTCAAAATGTTTTTCAACGGGTCTTATGTGATTTTTTAAGTGTGTTTATGCCAAAGAAATAAACATTTCACATAGGGACCATTTATTTCTCAGAAAGGATAGAGAGGGTTTAGTGAAAAAAAAAGTTTTTTTTGTTTTTGTTTTGTTTTTTAATTATATTGTAAAGACTTTTTCATATTTGAAAATTTCTCAAATTTAAAAGAAAAAGGGTTTTGTTGTTTGTTGATAAGGGTTTTGTTGATGGTTGATAATGGGCCTTATTTGATTGGCAAGTTTAATTAATTTTTTTTAAAGGTTTTTTTATAGATACAAAAAAAATTCTTGAGTGGAATTTACATAAGCATATTGTTTGGAGGGAAATGATCCTTAAGAAGAGTTTCATTGATGTTAGAGATAGAGTTGACTACAAAGAAGTCACTATGTTTGCAATTTAATTTGGATGTTGAGCCACAACAAATGGGAAAATCCAAGAGGCTAAGAAAGTCGAAGCAACAACTAGAGATGTATGAAGCTTTTTTGGAAGAATTTGAAGTGAAAAGGAAAAAGAACGCTTTTGCATTGAAATCTATAAAAGAAGAATTTGTGGATGACAACATTCTTCCCCTGATTTCAGATGCCATAACAACCAAGGAAACCTGGGATACCCTTGAGAGGTGTTTTGATGGAAAGGGGAGCATTGAAAAATTTGTTGAACCCCACTATGCACAAACACAAGTGGATGAAAATTTGATGAATCCAACAAAAGATATTGTTGGTGAGAGTTTGATGAATCCAACAATAGAGCTTGCTGATGAGAGTGAAAGTGAAATTGGAGCAATCAATGCTATGGTAAATTCAACAATTACTATTGTTGTTGTAACCTTTGATAAATAATTGTTGGCTAATGATGAATGGTTGCAGATGATGCAGCAAAAACATGATATCGACATGATGCTATATGGTGAGAGAATTCCACTTGAATCTACAAACCAAGTGAAAGAAATTATCCTTGAAGCAACTGAAGAAAAAAAGGCAGAGAAGGAAGACTACGAAGAGAAAGCAATAGAGGCAGAGACAAAGACAAAGACAAAGACAGAGATAGAGAAGGAAGTTCTCATTTCAAAGTAGAAGGAACAAAACCAATATGGTTTTGCAATTTTTTTTACACTAACCATTGATTTGTAGTGTGTAGGTGCACAAAACGATTATGAAGAAGAGTTAAATTTCCTTGAGGCATGGCTTGCAATGCCATGTCTAGATGAGGTCTACATAGAAGCTGCAGAAATGAATGTTGAAGATAGCATGCATGACGAACACATGAATGAAATTTTTAAGTATTGGAGTTTTGAAGAGATAGAATTTTATTCTCATCTTATGTTGCAGCAGATTGATGATGAAAAACACACTACATGAGATAATATGTGGTTAGCATCCCACATATAAGCCATTTTCTAAAGAAGTCCAAGACATTCTTAGACATCGTGGAATGATGGAAGACCTATACCAACAAATGAAGAAACTAAGGTTTGAAGGACAAAAGAAAAAGAAAAAATTGAAACTTTTTAGAGGCTATAAGATCTCAAAGAAAATAAAAAGAAAAGAAAATCCATATGATTTCAAATTTTTAAATTATAAGCCTAGTTGAGACAAGGAATCTTAGTTTAATCTTTTGTGTGGTTGAAATTAAGGGGGGAGTGTTGGAGAATCTAATTCGAACCACCTGCTAGATGTCAAAACCATCCATCCAAGTGTCCTAGTTCAGTTTCAGTTAGTCCAATTTAGTTCAGTCTCACTGCAGTCATTTATTGTTGATGTACCCAATATAATATTATTTAACTGATTCGTATTATTGAGAAGAGCAATCCTTTGCTCCATAATTTTAATATTTTGTCACATATTCGGATGGCATTTGGTGAGCATAAATTTGAATTATGGTTATTTGGATGTATATAGACCCTTCATTTTCTACAAAGGATGGAAAGGCCTCCGGTAATAATGAGGAGGGTCAAGATCCCCTTTGGGGTCGGCCTTTCACCTTGCTGGTACACTGACAAAAGGCTTAATCAAACATCCAATAGTGTTATTACTATAAGGATTTTCCTTTCATTCGTATGCTTTAATTTTGTATAAAATAAAATAAATTATTTATTTATGTATACATTTAATTGTATATATATATATTTATTAGATACGAAATTATTTTCAGGTTCTCTGATGTTGACAACATAGAAGCAAAGAGGATCTATTAAAAGATGAAAGCAAGCAATAATTATCAAGTTTGTGCCCTCTCCTTTCTATCTCCCTTTGTCGGTTAAATAGGTGAGTATGTAAGAACCTTTTCTATTATTCCTTAACCTTCTCTACTTCAGATTACATGTTCATTACTATGATTTTGTTTTCAAAATTTTGAAGGTAACCTCACTTAAGTTATTAAACTAGATTAAAATCGCAATTTGAATTGGATTCAAATTACTTTTTAAATTCCCCTATCACGGTGCAAGTAGATTAATAGCAGCCATAGCATTGTGTGATGGACATCTCCTAGATCCCAAGGCAATCCTTCGCCACCCTCCACATGCTCGTATCACATGGAGTGGTGGTAACACGTATGAAAGAAATCAATGCAAAATACAAAGGTGGCAAGGTTGGTTTAACGCGACATTCTCTCAAACTTTTAGGTGTTCATTGTGAGAAGTTTTTTTTTTGTGTATGGGCTCAACATAAGTTTGGAATTTGGCATTCCTATAACCTACAACAGAATTATGTGGCGGGAATTTGCAGGGCTCTGGTTCATTCACTGTGGGTTCAGGTTATCGATGTCGCATATTGGCTCAATATTCTAACATATTTCTTTGTCATGACACACTCTTCCTATTTCAGGGTTTCATGGGAGAAGGGATATGCTTTGTATAAGATGGTTTGGGAAATTTATTCTCTAGAAATGACTATGGTTGTCTCTGAATTGCTTGAAGGTTGCCTTATTTTGTTTGTTCCATTGTCTGTGCTCTATGGAGTTTTTTTGGCTCGTACGGGTTTTATGTTGGTTAGGCTGATGGGTCGCTTATGGTCTCTTTGGTTCTATCACTAGTGCCCCAACCCTAGTTCTCCTTTGGAATTTTGTGGTTATGGCCTAGATATCCTCATGTCTCTGCAAAACATTGGTTTGGCTAATCATTTTTCCCTCAGTCGTTTTGATTATTGTTGGACGTATGGTTATGAACATCAGGAGGTATTCTTTATAAGGTTGTGGGATCGTAATTTAGGCCACCATTGGATATTACATGGGTTGTGTTTCTCACCATCGATTACTTGACAGGTCCTCTCAGTTATGACCCCTGACAACACTATGCTCCTAGGTTATGGCTCGTTCTGGTTAGCATTCTGGGTATCAATTTGTGCGTTTCAGTTTGTTTTATCTGTGTCACCGGCGCTGCATCATGGCTTGCACTACTTTTGGAAGAGGTCAGATCATTCTGGGCTCTTCTGGGCACATAAAGAAGGCCAATTCGACCAATATCTCCAATAATCCTAACACATCTTCTAGCCAACCGCATGGACGCAAGTCCACCTTGAGGACAATTGATGAAAAAGTGACAATGTATCATGCATGCTCAGCCTTGGTTCATCATTACATCACCAAATGGGAAGCATAGTTAAATGAGACAGTGAGATTGTTGGACCTTGACTTAGATGATTGGTAGACCTTGGTGCCTGATCCAGGGAATTCTCGGTGTCAGATTCCTCAATATAAGAGGATTATGCAGTTGTATTAGTTGTTAAAGGGCCTCCTGGTTAAAGCCCTAGAACACATCCCCCCAATATTGGCCACGACTTCTCAGAATTTACAAGATTATATCAAATATTTTCAGTAAATCATATTTCAGTTACAACAGCAAAACGACCACCTTTTGAGAGGCATATCCCATGCATTCCGCAATTTGAACTTCCTAGGTTAACTGTCAAGGATCCAGCTTTGGATAACTCAGCAGATGACGAGTAGTGTGGCATATCACCTCTCTTTTGCTTATATGTATATGCAACAATTTTTATCTTTTCGGTATCTGTATTATGTATATACATCCAGCTGTTAGGTAGTTTAAATACAATCAAACAATTTTAGAATGGATGGATAAGCTTATTCAATTTTTTCTTTTACTTCTTATCATGTCGTTAGATGGCCAATTGACCTGATTTCCCAAATTGAAGCCACATAACCATTCAACATATGAATGTAATCTACTTGTTTTTGAATGATTATGGGAAAAAATGATCCTATCAAACTTACCAGAAAAATACTTTTTATGTTAAATTAAAATTACAAGAAGTAGTCCTCTCGGAATTTTAGTTAAGATTAATCCAAAGGGTCCAATTTTAGTTAAACTTAATCCAAATGGTCCAATTTTATTAGTCCCTGCCTCTGGCAATGCAGGGACTATAGCGATCGATACGACGTTGACCAAGCATTAATCAGTCTTTTGACCCAAAAAATTTGTGCGTTATCAAAATTTAACCAAAGTTTCGGGTTGCAATTTCCCTTCACGCAAATTTTATCCTAAGTTTTGATTTGAGACTCTTATTGGAACCTTCACGTGTCTCGAGGTAACGTTATATGGCTAACAAAATTTTATCCAAAGTTTCAAAAATGGCTAACAAACTTTCAAAAAGGATAAAAGTTTCAAAAAACTCATACATCCACTTCCATTCATACGTCTCCCAAATTGATGCTCCGTTATACTTGCCACTTGACACTAACACTTGCCACGCACCACACAACTTGCTTACACCTGCCACACATGCTCATCCATCTTAAACTTGAGCATAGGTTTACAGTGTTGGACAATCTCCTGAGCTCTGAAGAAGAGGCGCAACTAAATAGTAGTCTTACCCTAATGTGACAAAAGCGAAGGAAGAATCTGCCTCTTCAACCACTAGCCCTAATCCTCCCTTGTTGCAAGTGCTGCCCTGATCCTCGCTTGTTGCAAGTGCTGCATGTAAGTGCTGCAAGTACAGTACACAGGGAAAGGTATTTTCAAATTCCAAGTATTTTCAAATTTGTTTTCAAATTCCAAGTATTTTCAAATTCCAAATTTGAGCAATTATTCAATGTAAAATAGTTACAGTAAAAATAGAACAAAAATAGGAATACAAACCTTGTTTGTGTTATTAAGTTTCCTTATGCCACTTCGAATATCTAGTTTTGTTGTCCCTGAACCTTTCTTTAAAAGTTATTTGAGGGAAAGGACCAGAAATTAAAAAAAGAAAGAACATCCATTACATTTAAAACAGTGTAAATAAATTAGAGAGCAGTAACCTTCATAAAATTCAGAGCACCGTAATTTTTTTTAAAATTTTATTTCAAGGCAATGATCAAAAGTTTAAAGCAGAAAAAAAGATAGTAGCATTTAAAACAGTGTATATAAATTAGAGCGTTGTTAACTTTATAAAATTCAGAGCGCCATAAACTTTCTTTAAAGCTTCCTGAAAAGACCATCATTTGCATTTAAAAGTGTACTCTCTACATTATGGCATTTTTAATGTCCGCAATAATTTTTTTGGAAATTTGGCTACAGTGTGAATTTTTGTTTTTACATATATATATATATATAT
>APFE030243631.1:0-13705 GCA_000404065.3 Pinus taeda
ATATTCATGCACACAGAGGCAATGCTCTGTTTCCTCTACTCCAGGATCTTTTGTGCACAAGGAAGCCTTAAAAAAAAAATACACAGAACAGAGTATTCCACCACCATAAAGATTTCTATTCATTAAAACAAAATTACTAATACATATTCATCCTCTTTCACTCAGAGGGATTCACCAAAACATTTTAACAAAATTACTCTGTTTCTTTTGAAATTTTACACTACTGTGTGTAAATATTTCATTTTACTAATACATATTCATCCTCTTTCACTCAGAGGGATTCACCAAAACATTTTAACAAAATTACTCTGTCTCCTTTGAAATTTTACACTACTGTGTGTAAATATTTCATTTGCATTCACTGTTGTGTGAAAACAAAAATTACAAAGTTTTACTGTTGTACCTTTTCACTGCTGTGTGAAACAATTCATGGTTTTTGATACAGACTTCCCCCTGGTTTTCTTCTTTCACCTCTCGCCTTTCTTCCTACACTGCTGTGCATTTTTTTTACATTTCTTACTTCCCGAATTGACCAACAACAACTATGTTTTTACTTGTTCTACTAAAAACTAACTTACGGGCCGTAAAAATTAAAAAAACAATAAAATTAAAAACATGTGACATTGCCCATGCAATTATTTAATCCACGCCCATACTTCCGTAACTATTGAAAAATTAAAAATACACCTACCCCTTATGACAAAACTTTAATAAGGTATGGTTAAAATTCAACTTGACTTTACTCCACGCAATTTGATTTGATGCGGGCTTGTATGCAGCTTCATGATGCACGTCAACCGTTGATTTCCCCTCCTCGAATCGAACGGCTGAGGTGACTATCGGAAGGTCTTTTTCACCGAACTTTACTCCACACAATATTACTCTACACAATATTTAATGTTGGCCGTATGCAGCTTGGAGCAATCAACCGCGGAGAATGGAGGGGCAGATCGGACGAAGGAAATGAATATCGGAAGGCCCTTTTTCACCTAACTTTACCTTTCGATAAATGTCAGACGCTGATGTCATGCCTCATCCACGCGTCAGCTCCAAGTTGTATAGGAGCTCTTGTGTACGGAAACTACATTCAACCAAAAGCGGTGCGATATGACTCCATGTGGTTTGTGGTTTTGTTGGGTGGTTTTGAGGTGCATTAAATGCTAGCCCGCCCGCAGTTGAAATTACAAATTCAACATGCATGATCACCTTCGTGATCTGGGAAGAGATATCGCCAAGGCTCCGAGATTGGTGCGTGGGATAGACAAACTTGATGAATTGTTGCAGCCATCATCTGTAAGTGCTAAATCTTTCAAATTTTTATAAATTATTGAAATTAAAATCTGTTTACAATTTTTAATTCTCCATCTTTTCTCGTCATTCAACAGGTAATAAGCGAAGTGCGGGGAATTAGAGATGTTAGGCATGCAAATGGGGTTTCAGATATAACATTGCATCGAGGAATATTGCAACTTCCCTATAGCGAAGATGGTCTAGTGGAGCACATTTGGACAAAGGTACACTTACCAGATCTCGTATGGCTTCGTTGGTACAAATGTCCTTACTCTTCTCTTCCTTCCTGGATTCCAGTAAAGAATTTGAGGGTTTTCGAAGTGTACGGGGAGAAATTGACATCACTGTGGGAAGGCGAATGGCAGGTGCTTCGAAATTTTTCGAGTTTAAGTTTGTATTGTTGATTTGCATTTAATATGGCACCATGTGATTTTGAAAAGGGTTTGTGGATAGGAATCTTTATTATAGTTGAAACACCCAACATTTTGCAGGCACCTTTGCAGTTGCAGGGTTTAGAGATTCGAGGCGACCTCTGTAATATTCCCAACTAGAGTATAGGGCGGCTTCAGTACCTCGAACGGATTACCTCGCGTTGCTATAATCATCACACAATATCAAGATTGCCAGATGAATTTTGTCGTATTTAGTCATTGAAGACCTTGGTGTTATCCGGATGCAGAAATATAAAGTCACTCCCAAATTCCTTTGGTGATCTAAGAAACCTCCAACACATCCACCTCTCATTCTGGTCCAATTTGGAGAAGCTGCCAGAAACCTTTGGGAATTTAATTAAGCTTAAATATCTTGACTTGAGCTATTGCTCAAACTTAACCATGTCAAGCGAAACACTGGGAAATATAAGCACGTTTGAGCACATAAATCTGCAACGCTGTGCGAAGATTGAAGTATTACCTTTCAAAGTAACACACCAAAGGTCGCTGGAACGATTATATTTGTCAGGGACAAATATAAAAGAATTGCCAAATGCAATTGGAGAGCTAAGCAATTTGGAAATTCTGGATGTAGGAAGTCCTTTGCTGGACAGCCTGCCTCCTTCGTTCAGTGAGTTGAGGAACTTGAAGACATTGTGCCTGAAAGGTTGCAAGGAATTAAAATGTTTTCCGGCTTCTGTTGGACTGTTGACTCAGTTGACTGAGTTGACAGTTTGGAAATGCCCCATAAGCGAACTGCCCCCCTCTCTCGGTGACTTTACAAACTTGAAGACATTACAGCTGCAAGATTGCAAGGAATTGAAATGTTTGCCTGCTTCTGTTGGACAGTTGACTCAGTTAACTCAGTTGGAAATAAGGACTTGTCCCATAGGCGAACTCCCCCCTTCTCTAGGTGACTTGGGAAACTTGAAGACATTATGTCTATATGATTGCAAGGAATTGAAATGTTTGCCGGCTTCTCTTGGACAGTTGACTCAGTTGACTGAATGGACAGTTTGGGGTTGCCCCATAAGCGAAGTGCCTCCCTCTCTCGGTGACTTGAGGAACTTGAAGACATTACACCTCTATGAATGCGAGGAATTGAAATGTTTGCCGGCTTCTGTTGGACTGTTGATTCAGTTGGCCGAGTTGAAAGTACGGGGATGTCCCATAAGCGAACTCCCCCACGCTCCCCCACTCTGTCGGTAACTTAAGGAACTTGAAGACATTAAGTCTACATGATTGCAAGGAATTGAAATGTTTGCCCGCTTTTGTTGGGCAGTTGACTGAGTTGAGCATAATGAATTGTCCCATAAGCGAACTTGCCCCCTCTCTCGGTGGCTTGAGGAACCTGCACCTGTTTAATTGCACGAAATTAAAATGTTGGCCAGCTTTTGGACTGTTGACTCACTTGACTGTTCACCAGAGTTGTGCCATCAGCGAACTCCCCTCTCTCCGTGACTTGAGGAACTTGAAGGTGTTGTCGCTGTACAGTGAACACAAGTTAGAAGAGCTCCCAGGGGTTGAACATTGGAGGTCCTTGGAGGAGTTGACCTTAATTCGATGTGTGAAGCTAAATAACATAAGAGGGTTGGCGCAGTGCACAAAGCTTCGCAACCTTTGTCTTCCTGGGTGCTCTGAGTTAGAGGACTTGGAAGGTGTTGAACATTGTACTTCTTTACGTAGGCTCTCAGTCAGAAGTTGTCCCAAGCTCCAGTTGGGTGGGGGAGTAATGGAGCAGCTGCAGCAACGATTGAAAGAGGGGCTCTCTTTCGTATTATGAAAGGGGATTCTTGTTTCGCATTGAATAGCAATGTGAAAAAACAGTTTTGCAATGAAATCATTGCCATCAGTCTTCCAAGAGTGGCCATTAGTGATAATGAGCAGCTACATGTGTATATTTTATGGCCTTCCAAGATTTGCACTAATTAACTAAATGCGTTCGCCCATGATTGATTATTCGAATGTTCTTTCGTTAGCGGTGCAGTGGAATACATACTGTTAGCTGTTGGAATCGGATTACAACGCGTTGATTATTATGGTTAATTATCAAAATTTTTTTAATGATTAGAGATTCATACATAATAAATAGTGGCCTTGTGTATAGTGTTATTTATTAAAATTTTCAACTGATTAGTGATGGAAAGATAATAAATAGTGTTATTGGAGTATGATTTAAAATGATTTTGTTGGAGTAAAAGTTTGTAATTTTTGGATATAAAGTAATTTTTGGTCCAAACAAACTATTATATTAATAGATTAATTAAATAGAGAATTGAATAACATGGAACACTTTATTACTCAGGTGACTTTCCACTCTACAAACATACAAAATCAACTGCGTGACTTTCCATTATACAAACATACAAAATCAATTGCTAAAATTTTATTGTGTGGAAAATGGAAATAAAATTATTATTTTGTATTATAAAAATATATTAATTAATAATACAAAAACTGTGTTTTTTTTTAATTTACTAATGAATTATATCAATAAAATTTAAATTTTCATGAATTTTTTTTCTAATGAAGTTACACATTCCATATAATCTTGGAAGTATTTTTCTTTCATTAAAAATTTTGAATCCTAATTTATGAGGGATATTAGTAAAGTCCAATAATATTTACAAAGGTAATTAGTTTAAGATTTAACATGTCATCTCATATTTATGATTAAAGCATATATATATATATATAAATATATATATATATATATATATATAATAATATATATATATATATATATATAGTGATGTATAAATTAAATAGATGAAAAATAAATTTCATATTATTGTTAGAGTTGTAAAAAAAATAATTAATAATTAAAGTTAGAAGAGAAAAATGACTTGTTGCAATATCTTTTTTTTTCTAATTCTCTAAATTTTGCAATGTAATTAAAATGTGGTAATGTTGGAGAGCCAACATGAATATATTTCCAAACTATTTGATGTAAGCATTTTGTTGATTTAATTATAAATTACTGAAAATAAATACGAGGACATGCATATATGGATCCTAATTACTAGAAAGATAACTTGTTTAGGAAACCTGTGAGGGAGATTGTGAAGTTTTCTAGCCTTCCCTAAATTTAATGTTCATACCCCTTTCCCTATGTAGTAATGAGGAATGGGGATTGAGGTACAAGAGTCACCTAAACCTAGGTTGTGTACCTCACAGTAACCAGGTTGACTTTACGTCTCGAAATGGAAACCATAGAACCACTGCGTGGTGCAAAACACTTATGGCGAAGAATGGGAGAGGAGAGAATTTTTCTTGGAAGCCAAAGAGTATTGGTAGCGATAGAGAGAGAGAGAGACCCAAATTGGTTGTGTGATCTAAACCATTGAAAACCTTGTGAACCTATAACCTATCTTTTGGAAAACTTGAATGCAAAATATAGGTGTGTTTGGTGATAACAAAAAAAACCATTGAGAGAATTCCTTTACCCAAGTTAGGATGTAGAGGAGAAATTTGTTATGTGTTTGTGTTGTGCATATGAACCACATGGAAAAGGATGATCACTAAGGGATCATAGGAACTAGTGAAGGGGCCTCCCTTCATGTTGTGCATGCCTCAATCACCATGCTTGTCATGTATTGAGCACCGACTTGAGGCTCGAGAGGTGACATCCTTATTTCCCAACCATTGAAGGAGATTAACCTTCAATATCTACCCTAAATTTCCCCTTTGGTGTAACACCCTAAGTGGAGTGTCCTCTAGACATCCGAACTAGCTCAGGGATGGCTAGCTACAAGAGATTTTCATTGTTGTTGTGCCTACAATAGGGTGGAGTGGCACTCCCTTATTTAGTTTCTAGCCATATTAAGAATAATAGATAAATGTATTTATATCCTACGAATGAATTGTAAATGTTGTTCAATACTTTGTGTTTATATATGATGCTCAATTCACTGTGTATGTGTGCATTTGTAGGATGAAAACAATGGTATTGTCATATTGAATATGCATTGTTATTGTGATGAATATATAACATGGATTTCCTAACTATTGAATTTCATTTCTTTATGAATATGAATGTTGTGTGAAATGGGAGCCTTTCCTCCATGTTAAATGTGAATATTATGTGATGAACATCGAATGAATTGGATTCTAGCCTTGGTTTTGATGAAAATGGAATGTTTATATTCTTGCTAGTAATCAATTGTGAATATGTGTGATGTGTGGTGTGTCACCCAACTGAAAGGAATGATCGGTTGTGGTCCTATTTATTGCGAAGTTTTGGGTTACAAATCCCTTTTCTTCATGATTTTGAACCAATTCCTAGTGAGTCTGAATCAATTTGTATCAATGGGACTAGGCTCTTGTTGATGTCTCTTCTTAATAGGGGAAAGAGTTAACCACCTAACGCTTAATTTTCAGGTTTCCTATGAAGTTTTATAGAAGTGGTACTCCTCTTTCACACACTAAGATATTCAAATAACTCAAATATAAAAATGTAAACATTTAGCACATGCATTTGTGAGTGGACTAGGTTATTTGAAAATAAAATAAAACAACGATAACATAAATATATGTATTTTCAAGATTCATTCCATTGCATTCATCTATTCACATATCATGAGGGGACACATTTTGGAGCGAATTCAATGGAACAATAAAGAGATCATGGTCAAGATATTCAAAGAGCCATAAAATGCTTTCATGCATTTAAATTCATGAGGGAATATGAAGAGATTCACGTGATTCCTATTATTTATTAGGAAGTATTAGAACCAAAAATAAGATTCTATCTTGAAAACAATTTGTTGTGAGAGTCAAAAAATAAGTTTACATAATTTTAAGTTCTGAATAAAGTTAAGTGCTTAAATCACTTTATAAAATCTTGATACCTAATTAAACTTTAAATATGTTCATCCCTAAGGGACTAGGGTTGGGCTCCCATAGACCAATTGACATAAGGGTATCTAGAAGAAGGAAATATGCTACAATAAAGGATTGGCTTTACAAACATATAAGACATTTCATAAAGTTGGATGATCAAAGATAGGGAAGAAAATGGGGAATTCATTCAAAATTGAATAAAGAACACTCACAAAACTACAAAAGGATGATGACTAGAATGAACTGATCATCTTCCTATAGTTGTTGTAGAAGCATGTATTTATGTGGTCTCCATAAGATCATTAATTTAACTACTCATGCACTTACTCAATATTAACAATTTTGGTTAAGAGGCCTTTTAAACCACTCTTCAATGTAATCCTTCATTAGAGGGACTATTATATATTGTTAAAATCTTAATCAACCACATTTTTTCTGCGATGGTTATACATTACCTCTCGTCATATGTGTAACAACCTCAAGTTAAAGTTTCATGTAATAAAGGACAAGAAAGGAAAAAATAATAAGGCCAAGGTCATGGGACACATATTCCAAGCTAAATGTTGGGAAAACACTATAGTGGGCATCACTTGTGGTTCAATAATGGCTATGGAAATTGTCAAAGTTATTGGCAAAGGTAAAGAGACAATAATTGGCATTTAATTATGAGAAACAAGGAAAATAGGAGAAAATGAAGGTGAAGAGACACAAATTTGCATGCAAGGAAATTAGAGGAAAATGAAGAAAAAGAGAGGCATCAATGATAAAAAGGGATCAAAGAAATAATTCACAACTTTTATCAATTTAACTTCTGGCTCTCATACATTGTAGCACACTCAGAAAATTCTTGGAGCATTCTAACATTCACTTGGATTTGGAGAGGGAAAAGCAAAGGAAAAGTAAAGGTAAGCAGAAGAAAGCAAGGGAGTGCAAGGAGAAAGTTGGATCAAAAGCTTCAAGAGGATGATTTTGTAGGTAACAGGTTGCATGTGTTTTTTCCTTGCTGGGATGTGAATACATGGTACATGCACTTGTTCATTTTTTTTCATTGGCATGGGGTTTTCCTAGTTTGACAGTGGTTTCAACCTTACCTTTCCATTTCCTGGATAGTCATGGTGTGATTGAATTCATTCTTAGTTGAGATTTGTATTATCGGACAATTTCAAAATCAGGTGAGGTGGTCTGAGGAAAATCCCAATCGTTGGGGGTGGAGATGGTTTTCTATGGGAAGCCCTTCACACGTGGGTGGAGAGAGGAAAACTCCTCAAAGAATGGTGAAGAAATTCTGAGGCACCCAAGCTTGGTTTGGTTTTGTTATCTTGGGACCAGCTTAGGTGAGATCACAATAGCTTGAGGGTGGAGGTGGTTAGCCTCTGGATTCACTATTTGATTATGCCTTGGCTTATACCATGATATCCCCCATTCATGTTTGGAATATGGCACATGGGTGATTGGCTGAAAGAAAGCTTTAGTTCAACCCAATCTATGGTTGGGTGGTACGTGGAGTCCCTGACTTGGTTGATTTTTGCATATTTTAATATGAGCTATTTTCCTAATGTGATTAGTGAGCACATGTACTTATTATTATGTTGATTTTATGGTTGATTTTTCATGGTTTCTATTATGGATATAAGCATGCTTCTATGAGGTGCTCTAGCTATGGCTCCTGTTCAAGATTTGATAAGTATTTGAATGGTCGATGAATGCATGGATAACAAGTGGTGTTGCAGCTAGCTTGAGAGGGAATTGAGCCTTATTGGTGATTCTAAGATGAATTTTAGAAGTTTATGATCAAATATGCATTTATGACCTATAACTTTCATATTTACCATATGTTTGATGAAATGTCTATCATGCACTAGGCATGTTCTAGTCAATATATTGTTCAAGTTTTGAATGGTTAGCCTTGTTATCACCTTATTTATGTTTATGGAAAGTTACATGAAATTATGGGCAATCACCACTGCATGCACAAAATAAGGTATTTTGGATCATAACCGTTGGTAGACAGGCTTGTGGGTGCGGTTGGGGCCTCATAACCACATGAATGAGGTGTCAAGAGTGTGGTTATGGAGTTAGGTCAGTGAAAAAGAGTTCCATTAGAGAAATTTCGAGGTCTAAAATGGGCCTCCCAAGAAATATTATAAAATAATAGCGGAAATAATAAAATAAGATTACATTACATCATCAAATTTTAGAGGAAAAAGAAAAAGACTACTTTTTCAACTTATCTCCCTACAATTTTACTCAAATTTCAAGGGCGAGCACTCATTGGATAAAAAATGTTATTCTTCATCTAAGGAGTACACATATATCATACTTTTGATGGACACTGCTATAGAAAAAATGAGAAATACATGAAAAAATATGATTGCAATCACATTTTTCATGTAGCAGTGTCCATCAAAATTATGCAACATGGGCACTCTTTGTATGAGGAATTAATTTTTTCATGCAACAAGTACTCCCACTTGAAATTTGAGTAAAACCATACAGAGATAAGTTGAAAATATAGGTTGAATTTATTTTTTAATCTTTGTACCTTTTTACTCCAAAAATGGTGAATCATCTCCCCATGGCTAACATCATCATATTGAATCCTATTAGTTCTTGTAAATTTCATTCTGGTTGTACATTTTTTTAGGTCCACTTTAGACCTCAACATTTCTCTAATGCAACTCATGGATTGATCACCTGGGGTGGTTCTCAGGCCCCTGAGTGATCTGTAGTCCCTGAGGGATGGTAGTAAGCTTTCAAATTGTGCGCCCCATTTCCATAACTAGAACTTGGAGGTTAGGTCATGTCATAGTAACACCCAACTCATGTTTACCCTAGAGAGCTTGTGAAAGTGGGTAAATGCGGGGTGGGGGCTTACATATTGGTATAAGATCTTCCAAGTTCAAACACTTGGAATGGATGGGCTAAATGCATATTGTTATGCATGAATAATGAGGGTTATGGTTATCATGCATGTGATAAATATTTCATTTTTGTTATCATGAATGGTGTTGATATATTATATATATATATATATATATATAATATATATATGCATTGATTTCTGCATATGTGATAACCTCCCTCGAACTTCATTGAGGTATGATTTTGATTATGGTATCTATTTGGTTTAGCTAACATGACATGTTTGTAGAAAATAGAAGGCCAACTATGAATAGCAGGATGGTAAAATATAGTTCACATGACTCTCCTTTTAGGCCTGATGTGAATTCTATGGAATTGGAAAAGTTAGTTGAGCAACAAGGAGAAGAGTATTCTCATAATCTAGTGGATACAATGAGGAGTCAAAGGGCAGAGATTAGAAGTTATAAGGAAAATAATACTAGGTTGATTGAGGCACAAGAAAGGCTTTCCATAGCTTAGGAATTATAGGCAGAGGTTAATGCAGTGATTATATAGAGCCTTTCAGAGTTGCAGAAGCAAGGACAGATGGGGGTCAGACATGGAGATATGAAGGAGGAAAAGACTAATGGGGAAGATGGTAGCAAGTCTCATAGAGGACACAAGTTGGACAAGGAGGATACAACGAAGAGTGGAAGATTCTTATATACACCTTATAGGAGGACTGGTATGTATGGATTTTATTCTAGTTCTTCTTCTAGGATAAATCATCATTATCACCGCCAACACCATAAGAGGAGTGAGTACTTACCAGAGGAGTTCAAGAAATTCAAGCCTTCTACTTTTGATGGAGAGATGAAGATATCATAAGATGTATTAACATGGTTTCTTGGGATGAATAAGTTCTTCAGATTACATGACTATTCATAGAATATGAAAGCCAAGATAGATACCTTTAGTCTCAAAGGGAAAGTAAATATTCGGTGGGAGGATGTGAATAATATCATAAGCATCAGAGAATAGGAGTTTATTTGGGATGAGTTTGAGAGACTTTTCAAGGAGAAATATGTCTAAAATATACTATGATGACAGGGCAAAGGGTTTCTATGAGCTGAATATGGTTTCTATGATAGATGATGAGTACACAAGAAGATTCCTAGAGTTGTTGAGGTATGTGCCTTATCATAAGGATGAGAAGGCAAATATTCAAAGGTCCATTAGTGGGTTTCCAATAGTATTCAGAGACCAGATTAATTTTGATGAGCCTCAGGCATTAGAGGAATCCATCTGGAAATTGAAGAATTTCTATAAGAATTCAAAGCGTAAGCCTAGGAAGAAGCGTGACTAGAAAGGGAATGAGAAAGCTAAGGGAAAATGGGATACCTTATGCATTAAGACAATGGATAATGAGAATGTGATACATATGCATTAAGACAAAGTGATACCTTCATGACATAGGAAGAGATATTTCAAAGGCTCCGGGATTAGTGTGTGGGATAAAAAACCTTAATGACTTGTTATAGTCATCCCTTGTAAGTGCTAAATAATTCAAATATGTATAAATTATTGAAATCAAAATCTGTGTATAATTTTTAATTCTTTATAATTTCTTGTGATGGAACAGGTAATAACTGAAGTGCGGAGAATTAGGATGGTTGAAACTGATAGAAATTATGATAAGCATGAAAATGGGTTGTTAGAAATATCACAGCATTGAGGAATATTGCAAGTTCCTGATAGTGAATATGGTCTCTTGGAGTGCATTTTGACAAGGGAGCACTTACCAAATAGCGCTTGGCTTTGTTGGTACAACTGTCCTTACTCTTATCTTCCTTCCTGGATTCCAATGAAGAACTTGAGGGATTTAGAAGTAAGCAGGGAGGAATGGACATCACTATGGGAAGACGAATGTGAGGTGCTTATAAATTTATTGAGTTAAAACTTTCTATTGTTAATTTTCATTTAATATGGCACCATATGATTTTGAAAAAAATTTGGAAGGGTTTGTGGATAAGAATCTTTCTTATAGTTGAAACACATAAGATTTTGTAGGAACCTTTGTAGTTGTGGGATTTAGAGATTTTTGCGACCTCTGTAATATTCCCAACTCTATAAGGAGGCCTCAATACATTGAATGGATTTTTGTGTACAACCTGCTACACAAAATATTAATATTTCCAAATGAATTTTGTCATCTTCATTCATTGAAGACCTTGGTGTTAGGCTGTTGCGTGAATATAAAGTCACTCCCATATTCAATACCTCAAACGGATTTCTACGTACAACCTCCTACACACAATATTAAGATCTCCAAATGAATTTTGTCATATTTAGTCATTGAAGACCTTGGTGTTATTCTGTTGCGTAAATATGAAGTCATTCCCATATTCCTTTGATGTATCATACTGCTCCCATTTGGGGAGACTGCCAAAAACCTTTGGGAATTTAATTAAACTTAAATATCTTGACTTGAGTGAATGTCCACACTTACCCATGTCAAGCGAAACAATCAGAAATATAAGCATGCTTGAGCACATAAATTTGACAAAGTGTGGGGAGATTGAAATATTCACTCCTCCCTCTCTCAGTGACTTGAGGAACTTGAAGACACTCTACCTGAATAATTGTTGGGAATATAATGTTTGTCCTATTTTTTTGGGCTATTGACTCAGTGAACTGAGTTGAGCATATTTATATGTCCCATAAGCGAACTCCCCCACTCGCTCCATGACTTTAGGAACTTGAAGACATTGTGGTTTTATGGTGAATGTGAGTTAGAAGAGCTTCCAGGGGTTCAAAATTTGAGGTCTTTGGAGAAGTTGAAGTTACACAGATGTTTGAAGTTGAAGAACATAAGAGGGTTGATGCAGTGCACAAAGCTTCAAATCCTTAGTATTTTTGAGTTCTCTGAGTTAGAGGACTTGGAAGGTGTGAAATATTGTACGTCTATTCATAATATCGTTTTTGAATCATGTCCCAAGCTCCAGTGGGGGAATAATGGAGCCATCGCAGTAACGATTGAAATGGGGACTCAGTTTATATTTAAAGACAAAATTGTATTATGAATATAACAACCCTAGTTAAAAATCCATGTAATAAAGTTAATAAAGAAAAAAAAATACCAAGGTCATGGGACACATATTCAAAGATGAATGTTGGGAAAAAACATAGTAATGGGGATAAATTATGATTAATAAATGGCTATGGAAATTTTCAAAGGAAATGGCAAAGGAAAAGTGGCATTAATTGACATTTTATTTATGAAATAATGGAAAATATGAGAAAAGTAAGGTGAAAGGTCACATGTTTCATGTGAGGAGGAAATTGAAGGAAAAATAGAGAAAATGAAGAAAATAGAGGCCTCAATGATAAAAAGGCTTCTGAGGATCAATTCACAGCTGTTGTCAGTACAAGATTTTGATAGTTCTATGGTGGATCTATATATTTTATTCTATCTCTCTCATACTCTTTCACACTTAGAGTTTTCTTGGAGCACTCTTGGAGAATTGTGACATACCTTGGATTTGGAGCAAGAAGGAAAAGGAAGAGCAGGAAAATGAAAGAGGAAAGTGGGATCAGTAGCTACAATGAGTTTTGTTTGCAGGTACTGAGTTGTAGGGATGATTTCCTTGCTAGTTTTACAATGCATGGTGTATGCATGTGGTTATTTGGTTATGATTCGTCATTGGCATGGAGGATTTCTTGGATGGATAGTGGTTTTACCTAGCCTTTCCATTTCTTAGATAGCCACGGTGTTGGGGATTTTCCCTTTTGTTTCTGATTGGTGCTCATTTTCCTTATGGATGTGGTTTGAGTTATTAGTTCCTAGAGCCTTGGTTGGAAAAACACTCTAGAGGCCCTATAACAACATGGGTTGAGTTACTAGTCCTGGAAGCCTTGGATGGAAAAATTATTTGGATCCCTTAGTGTGTTGAGTTACTAGTCTTAGAGCCTTTTTTGGAAAAATGCTCTGGAGTGCTATCGTAGTTGTAGGTTGAGTTACTAGTCCTGGATTTGAGTTGGATCAAATGCTTAGGAACCTTGGACTGCTTGGGTAGAGACCGATATGGTGATGGTTAGTGATGTCTAACTGTGAGTTGGAACCAATGGTTGAGGTTTGATGTTGTTTTTCCTATGGAAGCCTTGATTTGGTTTTGATTTATTTATTCCAGGAGATCCCACATTCATTCTTGGAATATGGCGTGGGGGTAATTGACTAAAAGAGAGATTTGGTTCAACGCAATTTATGGTTGGGTGGTATGTGGAAGTCCCTGATTTGGTTG
>APFE030243638.1:763-11907 GCA_000404065.3 Pinus taeda
GCAGCGCAGGTTAAAGTCCGCAGTATTCAAAGGGCAAAAAACCATTCTGACAGCATTTAAAAGCTTTTACTATCATTTATGCTTGCAATAACTTCTCATCTACTTTATCTATACAGGTGTAATAGATATTTCTTCCTCAGATGACCTCATTCCTGAGATATTTTGTAGACAATTTCTATATATTCCCCCTCGCGTTTTTTGAGAGGGGTTGGACTCCGGATGTAAGATTTTTCTTTTTTGAGATATTCTCTGCTACTCTGATATTGTAAATTTCACAGACAGTTTAATACAAAGGCAGTGGGATTTCTTCAATGAGGTGTTCTCTCCTGGTCTCTTGGTGATGTGTGGCTTAAAGTTGCAGGATTCCTGTTCATTACATGACTCAATAAGTTTTCTAATGGCTCAGTATGTTATGAATGTCTCCAGTTATTCCATATGTTGTTCATATTTCCTGTCTCTCATGTTTTCTCTGTGTTTAAAACTCTAGACAGTAAAGAAAAAGGATAGCTCCAGGATTTAGTTATTCACTACCCTGAGCTCAATCTGAACTGCCTCGTATGTTTTCTTCTTCTAAAAGTGTTTAAAGTGTAATTCTTGAATGCTACCTTTAAACCATCTCCTTACTGTGCATTGTTGTTTTAAGAATTCAGGTGACTGCTCTTAGATGACATGCCTTTTCCACAAATATACAGCCTAAAGTAACGAAATCTTCATTGCTCATTACTAGTTGTATATGCATCACAATAAAAATTTCACAGTTTGTCCCATGAAATGCACACAGGCCCTATAGCTTTTCCCCCTCACCTGAATCAAGATTTCAAGAGAAACACTCCTAGACCCCATTGCCCAATGGATTAATCATCTGTTGATATATTTCAGAAGAAACAGAAGCATCCTCCCAACCAAATACACAAAAACAACCCAAAAAACTCAAGTCATAACTAGCCTAAATCCTCACTGAAAGCAGTGATAAACCTAATAGAGAGAGCCCTCTCTGACTGCAGCTAGGCTAGAAGCTGCAGCCCAAAGATTGGTTAGTGGTTACCCCGGCCGTATTCTCTTGGGAGTCAAAGAGAACAACCTGGGTGTTAACATGAACTATGACACATCTTGGTCCCTTCCCTATCACAGCATGGTCCACCCACTTTATGTATTTATCTTTATAGGTCTCGACAAGGTAATATTGTTCCTTGATGGCATCTCAGAAGGAATTCCAAGTTCGTGCAACTAAAAATGGTGAGGATTCCCTCTCTTCCTTTTGTTCATAGTAGGTTTCCCACTATTCCTTAACATTAGGGGTGACTTTGGGGAGTGAAAAAGTAATATTTTCTCAATTGGAAAATTCATGAACCGAAAAATATCCTTCCAACAGATTTAACCATCTACTTACGACGTATTCATCTATTTGACCTTCAAATATGGAAATGTCAAAGTTAACTTGTACCTTAAAAGGAGTGGTGCCTCCAGAGAGCATGCTGGATGAAGATATGTCACCTATGGGTAGCCACTGAAGGATCTGGGAAAAGTTATCCATCATCACGTTCTTCTGTTGCTCGAGGGCTTCCTTGAGAGATATTTTGAAAGGATCTCCTACTCCCTCATATTTCTTTTCTTCTTCCATGGGAGGTTGTTAGGGTTTGCATGATTGGTCTTGCAAAGGTTCAACCAGTTTGATCTCTAAATCCTTATACCCTGACATCATGCGGGACATGTAAAGAAAAAAAGAGAAAGAGAAAACCACTCTGATACCACTGGTACGGACTTATCTAGGAACATAAAAAAATATAGATATAAAAATAAACACAGAGATGCATCAAAAATAAAACTTCATTTCATTAATATCAAAGAACTAAAATATGCTTACATAGAAAATGGAATTAAACTATCTTAAGTGACGGTAACTTATCTCTGAGAAGATATGTGGAGACTACATGCCTCTGAACTATGTTAAAATGAGGCTGAAGGTACTTTTTATTATTGAATATCAAAGTAAAACCCTAAACAACCAAAACCCTAAACCTAGGAAATGAAACGACAAGCGTTTTTGGGCTCCGTTGGGGTTAGTTGGGTAGCAAACTTCCCGAGGTTGTAACTTCATCATATGATCTTCATTTAGCGCCTATGATACCTCATTGGAAAGTTCTCTCTAAGAAATATAGGATTTTTTGCAAGCCCTTTCCTATGGATATGGGTCTGTTGCGGACCTCAAAATAATGTCATTTAGGGGGTCAAAACAACTCCGGAAGTTGAGGACCCAAGAAACTGCTAAAAATAGTAAATGTTGCAATAATCATGGAAATAGACGAAACTGACTGGAGGTCTAGGTGGAATAGGAATGTGGCCACAAATATCCACCTAGATTAGATCCTCTCCTATTCGTAGAGAATTAAAACCATCTATGTCATTGTCCTTTGCTTAGGCCTCAATCCTCTTTGCCTCTCCTCCCCGCCCTAGTCCCTATAGTTGCTACATAATTGAGGAGAACCTAGAAAAAGTGGGCAATGTATCAATGACTTCCAACATGGTTCTGGTTCATCTCTAGGAGGTCAAATAATCTACAAGTTCTCATTAAATTCTCAAGTTTTCATGGTTCTCACCAGGTTGGTCCATTTTCTCCTCTTGACTCCTCAGTTTTGGCTGGTCAAGAGGTGGCCCAACGCTATTCACTTTACCATCAAAACGTTTTTAATTATTTTGATGACTTGTTTTAATTCACTTCAATTTTTTGTCTTTGGTTCCCCCTCTTAGGGTAAAAGGATATATTGTGTCTTAATCTCTAATTTCCCTACTTAGGGGTAGATCTTTCTGATAGGTAAATGGCTCAGACCCCCCATGTTATACATTCTATATTCTATGTATTTTACAATGTCACTATTTTGTGAATATATATGCTTACAAAAAAAAATTCAAATTAATTTCTTTTAAAAATATATGTTAAACATCTCTTACATATTTCCTAGCTATAAAATTTTCTAATTCTTAATCGTAAAAAAAAAGATAAAAAAATAAAAATAATCTATCTATCTAATCTATAACTATAATATTATAAATAATGATTATATATATAATAATATAATAAAGAGAAATTATTATAATATATAGATTATATATATATATAGATATATTATATATATATATATATATATATATAATATAATATATATATATATATATAATCCAATAATTTCCATGCCTTCCTTTCATTTTTGTACCCCGCCCACTTTTTTCTTCAAAAATTGTTGGCCATCTGTGATTCAACTTCTACTCAAAATGTGGGGCTTATTGGCATCTTCATATGTGTGTGTGTGTGTGTCCACATATGCTACATACAACACATAACTCAGAGGCTTTGAAACGTTGTGTAGTGGGAGAGGGAGAAATGGAGCTTCTTGTGATATTTTTGCTTTTGCTCACGAACTCTCTCTACCTAGAGAAATATTTATCAATTCTGATTTTGAATTCATGGTTAAAGAAAGTGAATGTACATTACCAACAAAGGATGCCCATGATAAAACAAACCTTGATGCCCTCTTGTCGTTCCAGAAGGCCATAACATCAGATCCATTTGGAAGGTTCTCCAATTGGATGATTAAGAACTTTGAGAATATATGCTTGCCATTGTATGGGGTTTGCTATAGGAACCACATCAAGGGAGTGGTCAACATTGAGCTTCTTGCATCTGCATTGCAAGAAACTTTATCTTCTTACCTTAGCAATCTATCTTTAATATGCACCTTGGATCTTTCTCTCAATAATTTGAATGGAAGAATTCCACACCATTTTGGAAAACTTAAATCATTGCAAAAATTACCTGAGTGACAATGACATCTCAGTTTCTATTCTAGTAGAATTGACCCTGCTAAAGAAACTAGAGTATCTCTATCTAGTTAGCAATAAATTCTCTGGAAATATACCAAGTCAACTGGATAATTTGACTTAACTTACTTACCTATATGTATACTTTCCTTCTAATATTTCAAAGTGCATTTTTGCTAAAATATTATGGATTCCCCTCTCCTATCTGTGGATTTCAAATTCTAACCTTAAAATCCATACACCTAAAAACATTTCCAATTTGACGAGATTGACTAACTTAATTATGTAGTGAATTACAGTGAGGGGTGAAGAAATTTCCGATTTAAACAAGTTTACTACCCTAAGTCTCAAATAAAATAGACTCACTGGAAGTATATTTAAATCCATTCTCAGTCTAAGCCAATTGACTTATTTAGACATCAGTAATAATTGGTTAACATGGAAGCTTTCTATAAACCTTGTCCTCAACTATAATGAGTTACTAGGGTGCATTTTTATAACCCTTATAAATTTGAGTCATTTTGTTTTGTTAGACCTTAGTAATGGTAGACTAACATGGTGCATTCCTATAACTCTTATAAATTTGAGTCAATTGGGTTTATTAGACCTTAGTAATAATATGTTAACAGGGTGCATTCGTATAACCCCTATAAATATAAGTCAATTGATTCCTTTATGCCTCAATAATTGATCCGGATTGGATCATTATATTGTTTGGCATCCATATTTATTCTTTCACCGTGCAAATGGTGGAGGCATCAACTCATAGGACCTTTTACCAGCGAGACCCAATTTTTCAAAACATGGTATAAAACCTTTTAGGAGCATTTTGAGGCATTAAATGCCATTTTTTGGGGGTAAAACGTTTGCACTTTATTGTAGAACCTTTTCATTCTATTATACACATAAAGATCTTTCCAATGATGCAAGAATCATGTCAATCAAAATCCATATGCGAAAGTTATGCCACTCAGAAGTGGACCTTCCAATTTTCACCACCATAATTCGAGAGGATGCCACATTATCCCCCATTATTAATGGAAAAGGGGATAGCCATGTGATTATGATGTATAAGAATCTAGAAGAGTCTATATTGTAACTCTAGTTAATAGTTGAGGTCGTCAAACCTAGCCATTAGTAGGCTATTGGGTTGTGTTATAACTGAGCCACTAGGAGGAAAAGGGATTCCATTTCTTTCAAGTGCATTTATTCCATAGATGAGAAAAAATAGCCAAGTGGGATAGGAGATAGAACATAGAGAGTATCTGTAACACCACATGCCAATTTTAATTGCTTGTAAAATCTCTACAGGGTAAACATGAGATGGGAGTTATTATGTGTGACCTAATTTCCAAGATACACTTATGGAAAATGGGGTCAACATGCTTAGAAATTATTGCAAACACATAGTGACATATGATCACATTTTTATTAGCCTAACTTAAACCAATTCTATTTCCTTTCTTTTTCATTTCCTTAATATTAACATAACTTTCAAGTTTTGGAAATTTTTCGAGTCCTAAACTTTTGAGGGCCTAAACGACATTTTTAGGGAAAATGGAGAGATCATAAAAGTGCAAGAACATGTGTCACAAATTCTTTATTTATTGTCCTCGTGGAGATATTCAAAGTGAGTTATTGTGATAGCCAAATAGAGAATGTATGCCAATGTTACAACCCTAGGAAGTTATTAGTCCAAATTAGTCATTTATACAAACACTTTGTAAGCATAGTACATGTATGTCAAGAATTCATAACTATACAATAATTAATTAAGCTCATGAGAGAATAATTAAGTAGGCTTGCTACCTCTCTTACTAGCTGCAACAATACACATTAACTCATGCATTCATATAAAGTAATCAAGAGCCCATCAAACAATGGAATGGATCCATAACAAGAGCACATCATATAATGAGAAAAATACCATGCATGTAACCAACATTTAACCAGAATGGAATGATGAAAAACGATTCATAAAATCATACATTAAACTAGTGCTTGTGCTTACTAATCTCAATAAGGAATAACACATGCAAATGCCAACTAAGTTAGGGATTTCCATGTACCACATGACCATAGATTGGGATAAACCAAATATTTCTTTCATCCAACCACACCAGTGCCATATTCCAAGCATGAAAGTGAGATCTCATGGGGTAAACCAAAATATAACCAAATAGGAAATCCAATGGCTAAACCACCCCCACCCTCAAGCCACAGTGATCTCACCTAAACCAGTGTAGATATCACCAAACTAACACAAGCTTGGATGCCTCAAAATTTATTCACCATACCTAGAGGAATTTTCTTATCTCCACCTACCTATTAAGGGCTTCCTTGAGAAAACCATCTCCACACCCAACCCTTGGGATTTTCTTGAGACCACTTCACCTGGATCCAAAATCATATGGAAATCTAAAGCTCAACCAAAAAAGAACCCACTACATCTTCTCTATCAAGAAATGGAAAAGGCATGCATATTCACCACATTTAATCTAGTAAAATTCCATGCCAAAGACAGGACAATAAACAAATAAAAAAATTCATGCACCATGCATTCAAATCCCATTAAGGAAATCACACATGCAACATGTTACCTTCAATGACATCCGGTTGTAGCTTCTTTCTAACCTTCTCCTTGTGCTCTCTTGCTTTTCTTTTCTTGCTTCCTTGTGTCTTCCTTGTGCTTTCTTCCTCTTGTTGTAGTTGTTCTACTCTTCTCTCCCCTAAGTGAATGATAGAATGTTCAAGTATCTCCGAGATTTTGATAGTGTGATCCAAGACTGTATGATCTAAAGAGTAACTAAGAGAATCATAGAATGTTCTCCCTCTGATGGGCCTCTAAATTAGACATAAATTAAGGCCTATGCCTCTAAATTAAACATAAATTAAGGCCTATAACCATCCTTCAACACACTAAACCTCTGTTTTTGCATTAGATAATGTATTTTTAAATTTAATATATTCATTAGAAAGGTTTATGAATAATTGCATATTTGTACCTAATATTATTTATTTTTGTAGAATATTATGAGAACTTTGGGCAGATTATGAAGATTTGGAGGATGAGATAATTTAGGGACTTTCTCCCTACTATAGGAGGATCACTATTAAATAATAAATCAACAAAATATTATGGAATTATGGCACATATTGTGGAACTCCAATGATTGAGAAAAAGTAGGAATGTGTTCCCTGCCATTTAATGCAGATTCCTAGTATTGGAAACCAGATCCACTAATCAAGGGATTTTGGTGGGGAAAAACTCATCCATTCATGGGGAATGATTCCTAATCATTTTTATTAAGCACTGAGTTGAATTTTTCTCTAGATAGAGGTTTTCATTAGTGTTCTTGTGTAGAGAACTCGTATTTCTGCAGCTCCATTGTATTTTCTTGTAGGGATGTAATTGTATTGATGACAATAATGAAGATTGGTGTCATGTTCAACTTCTAAATCTTGTTCTCTTTCCTAGGTCTCTAAGTTTCCTTGGGCTTTGCCATCCCAGGAGCCTCAAATCCCTTTTGTATCATTTTCTTTAATTCTTTTCACTTCTTATTCACATGCATCTCTTGTTTTTATTTCTTTCTGTTTCTACATTTAGTATTAATGATTTCTTGTTGTAGGATTGGGTTAAATGGTTGATGTAAGTTCTTTTGTAGGATCAAAAGCATCATTTCATCTATGGAAAATATTTGAAAGTTCATAGTAATTATTGAGCTACTTGGATTAGCTTTCTTATTCCCAAATCTAGATTTCTGGTACTCATTTGTGGCAAAGAATAGTAAATTTCTGCTATTTTTTAGAGCATGATAACGAGCTTCAATTAAGTTGTTTCCACTTGAATTAGATCAAAAAAAAATTCTAGTTCATAAAAAAAATCACCCCATTTCATTTTCACTTGATTAGTTTAGGCATTTTATAGATTTACTAGCTCACTAGTTCTTAATTTCTAGATTTTCGACTAGTAATTTTCTGCTATTTCTTAGCATGGGTTAACAGAGGTCTTTATGAGTGATTCTACTTGTAATGGGGACCTAAGACATCATATTCAATAAAAAAAACTGTCCCATTGAATATGGATTTTATTTTCTTGGTCTGTTGGGCATGGAATCCCCCTAAGGCATGTTTTGGGGCTTAAAGCCCAAGTTGACCAAGTCTTTTGTAAAATCTCCACGAAGTGTGGGCACACAATGCGAAGTTATAATAGACTCATAGGGTTTTCAACCCTAGTTTTTGTAATGTAATGTTAGCTTAACAAAACTACCCATGGTTTGTGGACCATGGGATTTTATAAATAGAGCGAAGCTCTAAGTGTAGAAAATAGGAAGAAAGCATGACTAAGAATGGAAGCATGATGAGTAGAAAATAAGAAGAAAGCATGACTAAGAATGGAAGCGTGATGAGTCTAAGTGATTGAGTCAAAGTGTAAAGGGTTTCCTTGGGTTGTAGAGTAGGAGAAGACTCTATAGCTGAGTACGCAGAGGCCTAGTAGTCCGCAGTTGAGTGCGCAGACCCCTACAGCTGAGTGCACAGGGCAGATCAAGTCTGGAACCATTGGAAGAGTTAATAAAGAGAAGTTTATCATATTTCTATGTATCGTTTCCTATTTTAATGTATGATTGGGTATAAATTGCAAGTGTACTATTTATTTTCTGCGTGAACTCATATGAATGTGTTGTATAAATAAATATTACGTAAGACATCCATTTACGCAAAGATAATTAACTAGTATAAGAAGATAAGTAAGATCTTAGGTGCTTCTTAGGGGAATAGCGCAGAGCGCTACTCCAATAGCATGGAAGCTCCACATCCCCTGGTTAGGGCTGCACAAAGGCAATGTGTCAGGGCACGAGGAACAGGGAGGTGCGCGAAGTAACCTGCACGAAGGGGCGAATAGCTGGATCGAACCAAACCCTTCGACCTATCAAGGGTGCAGAAACCTAGTTCCCGCACCCCCCCACCCCCCCCCGCCCCATACTACTTTAGGTGAGACATCAATTCGTGCTCTGTGGACTATTTCCAAAAGGGCCAGTAGTACAGGGATTGTTTTGGCTAAATAAATCCGAACCTGGGTCAGGCCCCAACAAGCCAACAAATGGTTTCATTGTCGGGATCGGGATTTGTATAGAGATGTCTGATGTCATATCACTGGAATATAACAAAGAAAGGAATTGAAGATTGGTTGGACAGAAATATTTATGAGTTCACTGCGTAGGAAAATAAGAATCCGTGACTGTCAAAGGAAGAGTGGTTACATTTCTACTTGTATACATAGATCCATGAAATTTTCTTCGCATATTTCCCCACTGAGCTATATGAGTGGATCGCGAAGCTAGCAGATAGCCAAGGAAGGTGTAAGCTCGATAGACCTATTATGTGGACTCTATAATCAGTGTGCAAATTGGAAGCATTGGAGGATAAGATCATGCACACTGTTGATCACTAGCTCGATTGAATCATAGAAGGATCCATCACCGATTTTGCAGTAGATACTTCAATCAGCTATAGCGAGGTAGATTGACGCTTCCTCAAAGGGTTGCGACATAAGTACATTAAACCTTTGAACACTTGGATTAAAATGCTACCATGTGAAAAGCAGGTTATGTGAATAAATTGATGTTTGGGGCTATGTGAAGTGGGAGAATCTACATAAACAAAGGTAGTACAAAACTAGAAACTAGCTGCTTGACTTCACCTCTACAAGGGGATGAGGAAGAGCTCGTGAAGGTCTCACCAAGAAGTGCTACTAGTTTGATAATGCAGAGGATTCCACACATACCACCCCCACCCACACCACCACTAGTTTCACCGTCTTCATCCCCATCTTCTCCCATACCACCACTGCCACCACCGCCACCACCGCGAAGTAATATGGCAAGCACAATAAAGGTTCCAATGTTCAAGGGAGTAGGGAATGAAGATCTGGACTAGTTTTGGTTCGTGATAAGGGTTGTATGGGAAGTGCAGGGAGTCACGAATGACAATATAAAGAAGGCAACATTGGTTAGCGCTCTGCGGGATTGCGCGTTGACCTGGTAGATTAAGCATTCCAATGACAATCTAAATGCGAGAATCGCGAATATCCAAGATGCGCTGAACAAAGAATTTAGCAGGCCTAGTCAGAAACGCAGTCAATCATTGGGTTCAAGGAGATCATGATGCTCCCAGGCGAGACCCCTTGGGAGTTAGATCAGAGGCTGAAGTGTACAATTCATGAAGCTAATATGACCTTGACAGATGGGCAACACCGCGCATGGTTTGTAGCATCACTAATGCCACATCTAAGGAACATGCTGTCACAATAGAGGCTAACCACTCAGGCGGAGGCCTTGGAGATCACGATGAGGCTACATGTGACCCCAATACAGGATCCTAACTTGGGAGTTCAATAGATCCACATGCAGTTGAAAAACTTGTGCCTTGAGATGCAGAGCTTGAAACAAGACAGGACAGCTCGCCCATAAGTGTGCAATGAGGTATGGTGTGTAAAATGCAAGGGTCAGGGACATGAAAAGGACCACTACCTGGTGTTCGCGAATTACCTCACGGGAGGAGGACCAATGCCATTGAGATCGGAGGCACAAGCAAGACCAAGCACGACACCTGGATTATGGTGTGCGATTTGTCATATAGGAGGAAAGCATGCTACATATAACTGCCATTTATTACAGAAATACACATAGAATTCCAAGCAGTTGTTTTGTAATTTCTATATATTAGTAGGCCATGATGAGAACACCTACAGAAGTTATGAGTTGATGATGGATCGAACTCCTACCTACAGAGTTCAGGCCAAAACATGGCCCCTTGACCAGAATGCAAGGATGGCGTGAACCGGATATCAGGGGCATGGACAGGGCCGAGGTGGAGGAGAACCAGGAAGAGGTTGCAGACAACTAATATGTTACAATTGCAGAGGACTAGGACATTATGCCTGTGATTGGAAAAATCCAACGTGACCATCATGTTTGTATTGTACACTATTTGATCATGAGATGGAGGATTGTCCCACACTGATAGCGAGGTTGTGCGATAAAGGATCACTCCAACCTCCCTTGACTTAGAACTTGCAAATGATGAGGTCTAAGCAATGCGAGGAAGACCCTAATTCAAATATTGTGCTCCGAAGTGGAATTATGACATGGAATGACAAAGGCAAGCAGCCTGAAGAAAGTAGTTGGGTTCGCAAGGCTCCAACGAAGGAAAAATAGTTTGATTTTGAGCACGCTAGGAAACCTTCATGGAATCCAAGAAGAGCTTCATTAACGCCTCCACTTCAAGAAGTAAAGACAGATCAGAGCCAGAAATGGACCCATCGATGC
>APFE030243654.1:0-16127 GCA_000404065.3 Pinus taeda
TGAGAAGTATGCCAATGCCCTAAGCTGGGAAGAAGGCACCTTAGAAGAGCCAATTAGCAAAGAAGAAATGCTAAGAAGAGAAACTAGCAATATTGAGAAAGAGGCTGACTTGGAACATTGTGGACAGGTTTCTTCCTCCTGTCAGAGGCAAATTGGAGCAGCTGCCTCATCTTCCACAGCCCAGCAGCAAGTAGCCGGAATTGCCCAACAGGAAACAAATAAAGACAAGGGCAAGCAGGTGGAGCAGGAACGATTACCTCCTACAACAAAGCAACAAACAGAGCAATAGGTAGAAAAGGAGGTTGAACAACAACAAGAACAACAAGAAGAGCCTCAAGAAGAGGGGCAGCCTATGCAACAAGAACAAATGGCTGAGGCCCCAGCACCTACTGAGCAACAGGCTCAACAGAACATGCCTTCTGGGCAAGAGAAGATGGTGGAGACCTCAGTGCTCCAAACTCCACAAAAGGTGGAAAAAGGAAAGAAGAGGGACAAAGAGCAGGAGACTCCCCTTACCACGTCCACAAATCAAGGGGAGAAAAGGCAGAGAGTAAATCCCCTCTCTGAGGAAGAAATGCCTATGGGGCAATCAGTGATAATGGGCCCACCAAGCAGGGAGGTGTCAGCTAGTTCCTTTCAGCAGGAACAAGAGAGAAATCTTGGAGGAGAGGTCAGCTCCTCAAGCCATCAAAGGAGATCCGAGGCAGGCATCAAGCAACAGTTCACCGATATCGAGAGGAGAAATGAGCCACTCAGGCTCCAAATCTACAATCAGTTGCTAAAGATGGCCCCCACAAATCAACAGAGGCTGATGTCAGCATATGACATCTCAGAAGGAAAAATGACCATGAGTCATTTCATGCCTACCATGCTGCAGCCATAGTCAGCTGCAGACTACATAAGAACCAACCTGGAGGTTCTTGCAAAATACATTCACCCTATGGACCAGATAGAACTTCATAAGCAAACGGGTGAAATGGTCTATGCAACATTGGCAGACAAAGCAATGTTGGCAAAAAGGCTGGAAAACAGCCTAAACAATACAGCTGCCCAACTGGATTTGGAGAAAGCATCCTCCCTAGCCAAACACAACAGGATCAAGTCTTTGGAAGATATAATTATAGAGCTGGGGCATGACCCCAAGGATCCCAAAGCCATACAATCACTGCTGAAGATAAGGGATGCAGACCTGGCAGCCCTGAGAAAGAAGGTGAAGCTCCCAGCAACCATTCACCCCCAAACAGATGAGGTTGCTCAACAGAAGCAAGAACAAGATATAGCTACATTGCTGGTAGCACTGCACAAGCAACTAGTGCAGACAGAAGGGAGACTAGAAGACACCGAGGCTGCACTGCACGCAGCCCTACAGCACAAAGAGGGAGGCCAGAATTCTCAGCCCCCTCCAGAGGTTATTAACCTTGAGGAGCCTCCAAAGGTCACTCCTCCTCACACAAAAGCAGCATCAACAGCAGCAGCACCATCAACATCAACAGCAACACCAGCACCATCTACAGAGCAGGCTCCGAGCCTCGACATGCAGAAATTGCTGAATGAGGTCCAGGCCCTAGAAGCCCAAATGACAGAACTGAATGGAGCCAAGGATGAGTTGGCCAAGCTGAATGAAAAGTATGATAAATCAAAGCAAAATGTGGCTGAGAAAGGGAGAGAAATAAAAACTCTCAAGGAAAGGATAAAAGAGCTGGAGAAAGAGCTCACCCTGGACAAAGTGGTGGCCGAGATCAGAACAGTCCCGTGGACTCACATTGGCCAATCAATAACAGACCAATGGCAATACATTGAAACCATTCATGAGCAAATGGAGCTCATAGGCAAAGCACAAAGGGAAGTGCATAGAGCAAGGGCATCTCTAGGCAGTATGCCTGAGGTAGCCAGCAGAATGATCAATGTGCTCAGTAACCAGACAGGCCCTCAGCTGGCAGCAATTGGGATCTCCAGCAGGACGGAGACTATCTAGCTAATTAAGAGGGTCCTCACACTGAAAAGCCTGGTACAGACATTGGACAGAAGGAGCCAAGATATGCAAACAGAGGTAAACAGGTTCATGGAAAAATTTGTTGCATTACAGGGCAGAGGTCTCCCCAGCTTACTCAACAGTGCAGGAAAACTTCTATCACATGAAGTTTATGCAAAGAGGGTGAACACATTTGCCACTAATCAGATCAGCCAAGGATCAAGCAGCTCACAGGAAACAGGGCCAGCATCTGGGCAAAGTCTCTATGACAGAATAGAGAATCTGGTTTTTATTATGAATGATATTAGCCATCTGTTTGAAATGCCTTCGAATTTCTACAAATACACAGAGGAGATGAGACCATGGATGCAATTTTGAGGCATCAATTGCCTACGCAGGATTGGTGGTCCTCCATGATACAATTATTATTATAAACAAGAGGCTTCATCTAAATTTTGTCATCAAAATATATAATTCATCACATTCAGAAAGTGTGATACACATACTATGACCGAAAGGTGGAATGAGCCACCTCAGCATGAAGATTTAGCCACCAAAAGCAACAATGACAGCTACAGGTAGCAGGGCCGAGAAAAGCTATAGCAGGACAGAGTATAAAGACACATCATTAAGCATTAAAGAAGAACGCTCAACCGACTCAGCCTCCTCCAAAGGTCAAGAAGAGGCCTGACAGCATTGAAAAGAATTTATCTTACATTTATAGTAGCAATAACTTTCTTATCTGATATTTGTAAAGTTGGTAAGCACAATTAATGTATCAAATGACTCAGCATTCAGATATTTTGTAAAACCTATTGTATATATTCCCCCTCGCATACACTTCCAAGGGGTTGGTGTATTATTGGTTTTGGTTGTTTCTCTTATGAAGAACTGAGAACTCGGCTATAACTTTCAGAAGGATGTTATAAATAAAGCTTGGAGATTACAGGAACTGAGTCTTACTGGTGCATGTTGTGATTGGAACCATTGAATGCTACAGGATTCTAGTGCTATTGCTTGATATAATAAGTGTTTCTCTATCTCTGTTAATTTTTCTGTTATTTGTTTTAACTCATCCCTCTCACATGTTGTTCTAAATCTAGGAAAGAAAGAAAAAGAATAGCTCAGGATTTGTCCATGGAGACACCCTAATCTCAATCTATCTTCACTATAAATGTTTTCATAAGTTTCAGCTGTTTAAATTGGAATTCTTAACTGCTCCAATAAGCTTTGAATATCTCAGAGTCACTATTTGGTAATTCATTATGCTACTAAGTAGAGATTGTTGTTCGAGTTGATATCACCCTGTTGGTAACTCCATATCTCATTGTTTCACTCACTAAATCAGAAATTATATTAACAATAGCCATCTAGCCTTGCAGCAAAACTTTCTCCATCACAGGCACCAGAACTATTTCACTTTTCTAACTCCATATGCCCAATGGACTAGCATCTTCTGCACTTTCATGCCCTTCTTACAACAAAATTTCACCAACCAAAGTCTTAAATAGGAAACTGAACTTTTAACTAGCCTAAAAACCTCACAAAGCATATCTGAAACTTGAAGAGAGAGCCCTCTCTGATTATAGAGAGGCTAGGATCTATAATCCAAAGATTGGTTACTGGTTACCCCGGCCGTATTCCCTTGGGAGTCATAGGGAACAACCTGGGTGTTAACAGAAGGCTGTACCGAACAAATACTCCAGGAGCAGAAAATAAATCTTGAACAGCTACGCCTCCAAAGGGATGAAGCTGTCACACAGAACCGTCAAGTGTAGCAGATTGTTGCGGAAACTTGATCAAGTGCCCCTGAGCTGGAGATTAGGGCTGATCTCCCTATTGAGAGCCAAATTCAGAGGCTGGCTACTGGGTTCCATAATGCTAAGGAGGAGGCTGCACGGATCCAATGGGAGCTTAGTGTGTAGATTGTAGAGTTAAAATTGCAGACTCAGCTGGTGATACCCCCTGAGATCATTGAGTAGCGCAAGATCATCATCACCGTCGCCCATGAAATGCTTACACGGACAATGAAGGAATGTATGGACTTTTTCATGCAGTCGATTGTCACGCTCATGGCCCTTCAAGAGGATCCAACCCTTCAATGACTAGAAACCAAAGCGTGGGAGCTTCAGGAAGCCTATGATACGATCAAAGGAACCATGTTGATGGTCGTTCTTTCACAGCACTTGGCTAAGATAAGGGAGGCCCAGGACCTAAATATCCAAGCTGATGCAGCCCGACAGAAGGCAACCATGATTAAAGCTCGTCTCTAGCCATAGCTGGACGAGGCATTTGTAGTTTCGACCACCATAGAGCATAGGGTGTTCATATGCAAAGCGAGTATGCCACCATTGGGGTAGTGCCGCCTGAGACTGAGTTGACGGCCACACACATGGAGATGATGCAATGGATGACATAAGACTTTGCTGCTGGTACAAGCAAAGCACAGAGGCTGGTAATCACCCTACGCAAGAAGATTACCGCACCAGCTGAGTGACTCGAGACGAGTCACGATGATTGTGTTGGGGGACTGTTGGGTAGGGGATGCCCCGCGCAATGGTTGGAGGGCTCGAAGCTCGAAGTTTTGGGTAAATATAGGGGAAAGACTCCGATGAAACTGTGGAGCATGAATTATAATAGGTTGAGTCAAAGGGTAGTCCACCCAGAAAATAATGTAAATAAATGTAAATAAAGTTGGCCTGCGCAGGGATCGCGGGCCAAGGATGGGTATAAATAGGGTGAGGCTCTATGGGAAGAGATAGTGAAGTTTTGATGGTTAATCTTGAACATGAAATGTAATGGGTTTTTGAAGATAATCTGAAAGTTCCTGTAAGTCCGAGTCAAGGGTTGGGGTAGTAGATAGAGGCTCTGTAGTTGTGCGCACAGAGGTCTGGAAAGTCCACAACTTTGTGAGTAGACCCCTGCAACTGAGTGCATAGGGCAGATCTATATGTATTGAGGATAAGTGGAAATAAAGATAAGTTTCTCTGAAAATTCTGTGTTCCTTCTGAACTATCGCAAATTTGAATTTATTAATATCTATTTAATAAATCTACTTATTGTATGAATGTATGAAAATTTGGGTTCATTTTAATGCGTAAATCAATTGTGTTGTTTAAATGTTTTCTTAAATACCCTATTGGATAGATCTTATTTATAAACACATCCTCCAATAGAATAGTGCACTAATAATAAATATATAATCAATCTAGATCTGTGCGAATACTGAGCAACATAGAGTTGTAGATCAGTGTGCGAGACCTCCAGACCACATCTAGACATCCCTAGGGTGCAGAAACCTAGTTCTAGCACCCTCCCCTGTTACCTCGGGTGAGACCTCAGTACGGGCTCCATGGGCTATTGCCGAAAGGGCCGGTAGCTACGGAATTTGTTTGGATAAATAACTCTTCCAAACTTTGGTCAGGCCCATATAAGCCAACACTTGGTTGATGTGATGCCTTTGTCAACGATTTCCCATACTTTGTATCCTTGCACCAACAAATGAACCTGCATTCTTCCACTCCAAAGTGCATAGTTATTTCCATTGAACAAAGGAACTCTATTCCTAGTATACTCCATGATCTCCTTCTAGTTGTTAGGTTGCTATTGAAGGAACCAAGCTATGATACCAATTGTTGGAAATACTAAGATGGGGGGTGAATTATTATCCCTTAGAAATTAGAACTTTTAAATATTTTCAGAGCAATAGTTAATATTCAATTATTATTAATGTTTGTGCAATAATAACAGTAAATAAAAGAAAATAGTAGGCACAATAATTTTAGGTGGAAAACCCCCTCTGGGTCAAAAACCATCGAACTTTTTCTAGTAAATTCTTTAATCTTCAGCCCCAGCTAAAATGAAAGAAACGACTTCCTAGAATTCTAGAAAAACATTCTTCTCTAGCTCCCACTGGAAGGACGCCCCAACGCCTTGGTTTCTTCAGTAATCAACTGAATGAATGCCGCAACACCCTAGTCAGCCATAACTTTCCCTAGCACTACCCTACCACCCTTAAGTGTTCATAGGCCCCAACCTATAGGCAACTTCATACACCTATCTAACACCTCCCTGCCACCCTATAATGACTAAAGTAAGACAAGACCGTGGATTCCCAAACCAGGGATAACAATCCATGATACAATAAGATGTACAATGATTTTGGAGTACTTGATCAAATACCCAATCACTCTATGACCTGCAACCCAACCATGAGATCATCCCAATAGTGACTCCTATACCTCCCAACACTGCCTCTTCGACTCTAGGCAGAATGGCTCTTTCACAATATTTACAATGATGACTCTTGGCCTTAACAATTCTTCACGATATTTGGATGGCTTTCATGTCTTCAAGGATGTCCCACTGGATTGCTTTCTTTGATTTGATACTTCTTCTCTTGAAGTATTTCTTGATGTTGTACTTGAATCTTCTTCTACCTACATGAAAAATTTGCCCAGCGAAACCAATCCCAAAACAAAACAAAATATCCTTCAACTTACCTATTCCTACAAAACACATGTAAGTGCATAATAATTAATAAATACAAATTAAAATTACAGTGCGTACCTAAAGTGTGCTTGTCACTTTTGTTGTTGACTTATTGCAGTAGTAGTCAAAGACTCCCACTTTTGATAAGGTATGGACTCTATGCAAGACTATATCCAAAACTGACCTAAAGATATATACAATAAAAACTGATGACAAACCATAAACTTGTGATGGACCAAGTTCTAAGTACAAAAACAGAGACCCTTCTATGAACTATGACAAGACAAGTATCATGAACTTACAACATCATATAGATTTAGCATACTTGGTGTAGCATCAATAATATGTCTCATCAAATGTGTAGTATCAAGAATAAGACATCCAAAAAACTAACTGTGACATATAAAGACATAGAGATATAACCGAGACATTGTATATACTTAAATTATTCTGCAAAACATATGCCAGAGATGATACTCAAAATTCAAACGTAAACACTAATCATACATACCTTGTTGTAGGAGACTTACCCTTGTCTATTGATGTGTGGTCCTTACTGCAATGATCCTTGAATGCATTCTTTTCTGATCTTCTAGGAGCTCTATATTGAATCTGTTGTATCTATGTAATTTCAGATCTACAGGATCTAAAATTTCATCCTTTGGTAGCCCTCTAAGTCCTCTTTCCAACCCCATAGGTCTGATCAAGATTAGATTCTTAAAGAAAGATTTAAGCCCAATCTCACACAATGACCTAATTATAGACTAGTTTAGTAGAGCAAAATTGTACGAAGTGCCATGTGTCATTGTTGTGACCTTCAGCTCTGAACACGATACCCAACAAACAAAATTTCATCCTCTTTCTATCAATAGTTACGAAATTTGAATCCAATGTTCAGAGAGAAAGTTATGACGATTTTCCCAATGTCACATGTTTGACATGGAATTTAGGAGCCTACAAAATCCCTAACGTCCTCAGATCATATCTCTTAAAATATAGCAAATGAGGCTCTGAAGTTATGTCACGAGGTTCATCAATATTTCAGATCAAATGGGTTTTAATTTCAGCTTCTAAATATTTGTAAAAAAACATTATAATGAAAATTCCATGATGACCTATTTGAAGCCACAAAATCCTTCCTTGAGGAGGATATGAGGGTCACTATTTATATGAATGTCTTGAGTTGTGAGGTTCCTCAACAATTGAATGTTGGAGGGATTTTAGGAGAAAAAAAACCTTATTAATTATTTACTATTCAATGGCCACAACCAATTATGAGTTCCATGCCACAACCCCATACGATTTTAACCCACTAACTGGGGTTACTAACTTCAAACATGAATATCTCTCAAACCGTGAAGAATTACGTGGCATGCCATATATGAACATAAAACTATCAATGAGGAGAATATATATAGAAGATCCTGGACTCATAATAGAGTAAGTTGTAAATTCAAAATGCCCATGCAAGACCAGGGTAGTCATTGGTGCTGCTTGGGTTGACATCAATGACAACCATTGATCAACATTATGTTAAAGTGGTTGGGGCTAGTCAATATTGAGTGATGTGTGCCTTGGATAGGTCCACATGCACACCCTACTCATCAATGATGTACCCCAAATATTGAACTTGGGTCATGCCAAAAGTTCATTTCTCCAAATTGGCACACAACTGGTTTTGTCATGGGGTTTGAAGGACCTGCCGAATATGGAGGAGGTGCTATTCCCAAATCTAGTTGAACATCTGGATGTCATCTAAATACACCACCATGAAAGCATTGGCGAAGGGTTGCAAGATATAATCCATCAATCTCATGAAGGTTGTGGGGGCATTTGTTAACTCAAAAATCATGACCAACCATTCAAAAAGGCCTTCCTTGGATTTGAAGGCAGTCTTCCACACATTGGAGGGTTCGATAGGCATCTAGTGACAACTGTCCTTCATGTCCATCTTGCTGAAATATTTTCTCCCCTTGAACTGGTCCAAAAGGTTATCAATCCATGGGATTAGGTACCTATTCTTGACAATGATCTTATTCAACGTCTGATAGTCAATACAAAGTCTCCAGGTCTGGTCCTTCTTCTATACCAATATAATCAGGCTCCCACAGGGTGATGAGCTCTGCCTTATTTTCCATTTCTACAATAGGTCCTAAATATGCTTCTTGATCTCATCGATATCTAGAATAGAGCGTCGATATATCGGTCCATTGGGTAGTGATGCACCTAGGGTCATACCGATGGAGTGCTTGACCTGACAATGCATAGGTACCCCTGTAGGTGTGGCGAAAATGTCCCTATACTCATCCATGACCTTTTCCATCTATTGCTACTATGTGGAGGAGCCCTATCTAAAGGCTATGGCCCCAAGCTTCTTCTTTCCCTGAGGGAAAATCATAACTAAAATAAATTTCTAGATTTGGAAAATGATCTTATTTCATTGCTTTGTAGTGATCAAAGATATGGTGGTAAGTGAGGCTACCTTTGGTATCTTGTACAACTTATTGCCCAAAGTAATAATCATAGAGCGAGGTCTAGACTCATATACAACATGTCACTTCCACAAGTATGGTTGTCCTAACAATAGATCACAAGCTTCAAGAGGAGAAACATCACGTAGTACCTCATTCATGAAGGGCTTGATGCTATAGGGAAGATGTCACTTCTAGCTGATGTGAAGATCTCGTCCTTGGTGAAGCCACCCGATGGTGTACGACTGCAGATGTGTTGTAGTCAGTAGGCCCAATAGATTCATGACCTCTACTGAAATGAGGTTCTTTTGGCTCCCGTTATCAATAATGAACTATAGTGGAGAACCCTTCACCCACATCTGTAAGTGCAAGATGAATTCCCCCTTCTCTAGATATTTAGGCTCATTCTTCTAGATCTTGGTGGTGGCCACGTTGGCAATGGTCTCTGCATCAATGATTTTCTTCCCATCCCCTTGTCACTTTCTGACTCAGAGTTGGAACATGGGTCTTATTCAGAAGCCTTCAGCTCGGCCACCAGTGACTGCTTGGCTTGGTACTCACTTGTGTTGTGAGTGGAGCTATTATAGAACTCACACCATTTTCGCATTTCCTTCTTTGTCATCATGGTGTTGTTATTTTCTTGTAGCTACTGTAGGTTGTCCTTGGTCACCCTGCATTGGCTTTGTACTTTTCTCTATGGTTTGGAGGCACATTTTCCTTGCTTCAGATTTGCAGATCCAAAGTTTCGCTTCTTCTATTTAAACTTCTGCTCAATATTGACAATGTATCGGTACATCGTGTCGAGCGAGGAGATGTTTAGGAACTCCATCTCATCCTAGATGTACTTATGTCGACAGTCGTGGTAGTTGAATACCAAATGTCGCTCAAAATCCTAGATACCTGTGTTCATACGAAGGGTATGGAAACAATTTATGAACTCGAGCACATCTTGGTCCCTTCCCTACCATAGCATGGTCCAATTTATGTATATATCATCATATCTCCCGACAAGGTAATATTGTTTCTTGATGGCGTCTTAGAAAAAATTCCAAGTTGGTGTGACTGAAAATAGTGAGGATTCCCTCTCGTCCTTTTGTTCACAGTAGGTTTCCCACCAGTCCTTGATGTGTGGGGTGGCTTTGAGAAGTGAAAAAGTAATATTTTCCCTATTGGAAAAGTCATGAACTAAAAAATATCCTTCCAACAGATTTAACCAATTATCTATGGCGTTTGGATGTATCTGACCCTGAAATATGGGAATATCAAAGTTAACTTGTACCTTAAAAAGAGTGGTGCCTCTAGAGTGGCTTCTAGATGAATATGCATCACCTATGGGTAGCTGTCGAAGGATATGGAAAAAATTATCCGTCATTGTGTTCCTCTGTCGCTCGAGGGATTCCTCGAGGAATATTTTGAAAGGATCTCCTACCCCCTCATCTTTCTTTTCTTCCACCATGAGAGGTCAGTGGGGTTTGTGAGGTTGGTCTTGCAAAGGTTCAATTTATTTGAGCCCTAACTCCTTATATCCTAACCTTGTTGGGAACATGCAAGGAAAAATAGAGAAAGAGTAGACCACTCTGATACCACTAATCTGAACTTAAATAGGAACACACCAAATTGCATATATAACCATAAATATAGAGATGTAACAGAAATAACACTTCATTTCATTAAAATCAAAATACTGAAATATTCTTACAAACATAATGGAAATAAACTAGCCTGGGTGATGGTGGCTTATATCTGAGAAGAGATGTGGTGGCTACATGCCTCTGAAATGTGTTACAATGAGGATCAAGGGCCTATTTATTATTGAACAACAAGGGAAAACCCTAAACAACCAAAACCCTAATCCCAAGAGATGAAATGCCAAGATTTTGTGGGCCCAGTAAGGGTTAGCTAGGCAAGCAACTTCCCGAGATCATAACTTGGTCGTATTATATTTAGTTGTTGCTATGATCCCTTGCTAGAAAGGTCTCTCCGACCACTACAAGTGGGTCAAAACTGCTTCAGAAGTTCAGGACCTAAAAACTACTAAAAATAGTAAATGATACAATAAACAAGGAAATAGATGAAACCGAATAGACGTCTAGGTGGAATAGGCGGGTGACCACCAATATCCACCTGGATCAATTGCAGGGGAAGATGAAGCATTGTTTGACTACTCTTTTGAATAAATAATAACTCAACGTAGTTGAGTATGAAGAATAGGAAGTTCACTATTATGACGAGAGAAAGGACCACTCCCTGGAGAGGATAATGACGAGGATGAAGATGCAAGAATTCATGAGATTCTCATGAAATGTTTGGAAAATTAAAATCAACATCATGAGATGATTCCATAAGAATCAATAAAGACTCAAGAAATCTCATGGTTTTAAAACTAATCAATTATGTAGGTATGTTGGTTATGCAGATCATGAAGATGGAAATTCAATGAAAGTTGTCATGAAGGAGGAGGAAAATGTAAAATTGTCTCTAAGAGATAAAGATAAGAATAATTCAATAAATGGGATAAAGGATAGTATCCTTGTGATAGAAAATGAGAATGCAAATCCTAATGTACTGCCTAAGGTTGGGAAAGGACATTTGAGAAAGGAAATTGCAAATATTAAGGTAATGGATTTACCTTTAGTAGATCAATTTTTCTTTTAAGGAATGTGAAGGTATGTTGGTAGGTAAGGAGAAAAGCTTCGTATATGAAGACAGCAATAGACCTTTGTAAGAGAATGAGGTTGATGAATACTACACCAAAATTGTAGACCCGTTTGATGAATATGATAAGCTCAAGGGAGAATCGAGTAAGTTTAAGGGTTTTGCAACTAAGGAGAAAAAAATTCATTGGAGGAAGATCCAGCAGTAGGGGGATTCATATGATGGGATTGTGAAGCAACCATATGCCTTATTGAAGTACGAGGAAACTATCTTCAATGACACTAGGGAGATTGAAAATACAACCAAATCGCTATAGAAAGTGAAATATAAGTTTAAGGAGATAAAGACATAAACAAAGATGGAAATTTGTCTTTTGTAAAGTGGCAATGGAAGCTTAGCATAAATGATTAGTAAATGTCATAATAGAAAATAAATATCTTCTGGAAATTCAAGATGGTGGAAGGCATGATGGGGAAGAAATCTAGAGGAGAAAATACAATTTCAAATTTAATAAGGAAGTGAATGCTTTATGAATTTACAAGAAGCAATAAAACATCCAAAGACAGAGAAATAGAAGTCAACCCCTTAAATAAAGGGTAGAGACATCATTATATGAGACAATAAAATAATATAGAGGTAGATTGAAGGAAAAATAAATTCAAGGAAGAACAGCTAAAGAGAAAGGCCACTGGAAGATTTTAGAATTGAGAGAACAAATTGAAGGCATGAAGAGCATTACGGATAATGCAGTATGCATTGTCTTGAAATGGGATATGCACACCTTTCGTGATGAACATATGAATATTTGCAAAGAAGGGATGACAATTCAGGTGGATGATAATGATGGGGAAACTAATCAATGGTACATTATCATGGAGGAATTTTTATAAAAGGAGTATGCAGGCCCGTTACTTGAAATTTTTGATAAGATGAGAGTGAGAGGAGAGTTTTTCTAAGGTTCTCTAATCAGTGCAGATAGAGTTGAATTTATAACAACTAAGAAGTAGGTTGCGAAGCCTTCCAGAAAGGGTAGGATTATGATGCAAGAGAATTCAGCTCAGAAGAATCCTTGTATTTTAGTAGACATGGGGGGTCTTTTGATTTAAGGAAGTTGGTTTGCTAAGTGTTGAATTAAGGTTTTGAGTGATTTTAATGAAAATAGGAATTAATTAAGTATTGTAAGGCATATTCTAAACGTTCTCGAATGAAGAGGAACATGAGAGAATCAAGATAGTTAAGAGTTCATAGGGATTGATATATTTGGAAATTAATTGTAGATCTTGAATTAGGAATTAGTTCATGATTTATAGGATTAAGAGGATTCTTAGGTTTTATTTGAAATTATTAAGGATCTAAACCAGAAATTGGTTATAGACTCCTTTTGTATAAATGTAAGCCTAAAATGCATAAAAAGAGTTAGTCGAATTAGATAGTTAGTTAGTTAGGGACTTAGAGTGTGAAGAGGTTGACTGTAAGCCTACAGGAAGATTGTGAAACAGAGGTCACTGATATTGAAAATCAAGCCTAAGAGAAGAAACTATGTAAATACCTATTTATTAATACAAACAAATCGATTCTGATTTTATGGTGTGTATGGAGTTATGAGTTTTATGTAATTAGTGTAATTCTGCATAGTATATATATGCAGGTGAAGTTTGAGTAGAACACAAAGAAGAAGGGGAGAATGTAGGATTAGGGTTTGATCGATGAATCCAATCAAAGGATCCAAGTGAAGTTCAAGGATGATAGTGAATAAGAGTACTCGTACTTTAGCTCAGGAGGGAGTTGTGTTGCAGAACAACCAAAGACCAAAACCCTGGAAGAAACCCGAAACCACAGAAGAATGTTGAAGAAACAAAATAAAAACGAAGTAAAGGGAAGGACAAAGAAGTGAGGTGTTGATACAAAGGAACCGTCAGATCATTTAGATCGACAAATGTTAATGGCAGAAGAAGAATGGCGGAGGAATAGATCTGGATCGTCATATCGACAAATTTGTTAGATCGACGGTGATCAACAACTGCGGAGGTAGGAGAGTACAGATTTTCTTGATCGTGGCTAAAGTCCTGCACTCACTCCTAACCACCTATCTTATATTCAACATCTTACGTCACAATCAACTACAGGGGTTAAGGATGTTTTAATCCGTGTGCTAGTTGAAGTCCCACAGATTGTAGATTTGATGGCCTCTTATATCCAATGGATATCAGGTCATAAAGTGATCGAAATTTAAGTTCAAAGTCAGATCCAAACATTTATAGATCAAGGATTTATATTCCTTATCGGCTCCGTAAGGTTGGGTAAACATCGTGCAAGTGGTTCGTCCGATATCGCTGTTAACCGTTGGATCAAGTATGCTTTGATCAATGGTGGGGAATCTCCAATTAGTTTCGCATCGCAATAGTTCATGAGTGGATGAACCTTGGCCTTAAGAAAATACAATTTGCGATGTGCGCTGCTCAAGTGTATCATCAACCATCGGATTGAAGGGTGAGATCAATGATGGAGATTGAAGCCAATAAGGCTTGGGCCTGAGTGGACCCAAGAAGTTTATGGATGTGGGTTTAAGTTTGTTTGAGTTCCAAAGGATGAATGGAAATTGTGCAATAGTCATTGATTCGAGGAAGTGAAATTGATGGTGGAAGATTGAACGGATAAAGGTGAGCATTGAAAAATGTACAAAGGTCATGGATTGGCGGAAAGGTAAAGTTTATGTGTGCTTTATGGAGTATTTCTATTATATAAGAATTATAATAGAAATAAAGTGGATAAAGGTTTTATGGGTTAAGTTGAATATAACCAAAGTCAAAGAGTGGGTTTTGGTTAATATGTGTGGGTATAGAATTAGCCAATGTTTATTGAAGGTTGAGTAAAGTACCACTCAAAGGTTAATTAAGGGCCAAACTTGGATTGTTGAAAGTAACGTTTCCACATAAACTTAATTAAGGGCCTAAACCTTAATTTGTGAATATTTTCACCATAGATCAGGGGATTAAGGCCCGGGACCAGCGATATGCAATTTTATTTTCATAATGTGGGTATTTTTGGCTTAGGCTGCCATCAGATTACTTGGATGTGTGAGGAGTTAGTAGAGTTTTTAACTAAAATTGGTTTCGGAGAACATATGGAAAAGTATGAACAAGTGGAAAATAAAGAGGATCTTAGTAGAGGAAAAGCCAAGTTAGGGAAACACCCTTTTCATATGGAAAATGATAGCAGAATGGAAGCATTTGTGACCAAGAAAGAGGTCATGATGTTGACAGATCAACCTTTGTAGGGTTATGGGTATGGAAGCCACCAAGAAAAGATGAGTAAAAATTTGTATGTATTAACAACCTCTGGACATAAATAAATTTAAAGTAGATGGTGTTAGTATTCATCCTAATGATAATAATGGTTTTCAAAACTAGATTCTTCATATCATATAATTTTTTATGTGCAGAGGTAGTTAGAGACATAGAACATGCATGGAGAAGGAAGTCAAGTGGCTTAAACATCTTCAGATAGATGTTTTTTGGTGAAAAATGGAAGCTAAGAGCTTATGAGAACAATGAAATGGCAAATGAGGCCATAAATGTTTTTAGTTTTGAAGTAATGCTACAATTGAGAAATGTTTATAACATGTATTAGCAAAGGAGCAAGCTAGAAATTGAAGAATTTCCTGATGAGAAGCATAATGAAATGAGGAAGATAAGTAGAAATAATAATTTGTTGACTGCAAGGAGATAAATTATCAAGGTGACTAGAGAATTGCAAATTAAAGTATAGGAACTTGGAAGATTGAGGAAAACAACAAAAGATCAACAACTATAGGAAGTAAAGGGGATAAAGTTAATGAGGAAGTTCAACCTTAGAAATTTTTTTTTGAAGATGTCGACACTAACAAGGCAAGTGGACAACGAAAAACTAGAATTTTGGATCCTAGAAGATGTCAAGAAGAAACAAACAAAACCACAAAGTAGTTAAGCATGTGGACAATAACAAAGCCACAAAGCAGTCAAGCATGTGGAAAAAACAAAATCAAGTTTGGGATCCAATAGGGCTTCAATAGAGATACATGACCAGGATGCCATGAATACTTTTGGCCTTGAGTGTTTGATGCAGGAGCATAAATCCAAGTGCTCCATTTGTTTCTTAGGCCTAAATAGGTATTGGAATTTCCTAAAGGGGCCATGATTCCCCAATTAAAATTTGTATAAATTTAATAGTGCTTTTTTCATATAAATATAGGTGTCTTAGTTCTAGAAGGAATTTGATTTTGTTAGAGAGGTCAGTTTTGTTATCCATGTGGCACATTGTAAAAGGGACAAGTAATTAGGCTGAGATATTTCGTAATTTCTAGAAAGGGAAATATGTAGATTTATGAGAGGTTTATTAGTTACATCCTTGTTAAAATTGGCAACCAGGCAAAACTTCATGTGGGTCATCTTATTCATGGTTGATAATATTTTTATTAGATTCCTCTCATCGAGAGGTGTAGGATTGATATAAATATCATCTGATTCCAATAAGTATTCATGGAGATATGAATTTATTTT
>APFE030243657.1:0-77964 GCA_000404065.3 Pinus taeda
CTCTGTGTACACAGATACAGTGCGTACAAGTATGCACTGTGTCTAACTCAGAGGGTGCGTACTGCTGTAAAACAAAGAAAACCTAAGTTCTAATTCGACCCTAAGCTAAGCCACCCAAAAACACAGTCAAGCAACCAAAAAGCAAAAGAAACAAGATTCTTTTCAGATCAAAGTAACAATCAAAGGAAAAATCAAACCCATCAATGGAGTCCCCAGTGGAGTCGCCAATTTGTCATGCGGAAAGAGTTATTTTTGCGGACAAAGCTAACCTCCCTAGGAGTCTAAGACTCTCTAGTGACAAACAAACCAAACAAGAGCAATCCTTCTCTAAACACACATTATTCTATGAGAGATCAAGTGTTTTCCGATCTTACCTTAGGTCCAACGCTTGTTGTAGCAGTCCAGCTTTGCTGATCCAGATGAGCTCCTCCTTCACTTTAAGACCTGCATACACTAACAAGCAAACGATTACATAACACCTGAATATTTCATAAAACAAAGCATATTCATCACATAGACCAAGGAGTACATGAAATAATTCATTAACAACAAATCATTGAGAAGAATGGACTTATTTGTATTAAGGAAACAAAAAAGGAACCATTACAACCTGAGCCTTGGTGTTGTGCAAGCTCCTCCCAGGGTCCAACAAGAGATTTCCTCTACTTTGAAAAGCTCACCCACTCCCAATATGGCAACAAGGAAGGATAGTGATCTCTCCTCAAAAGTCAACAATGGAAGTCCTAATTCCAGCAGCATTTACCCTTTAGAATGTTCAGCTTTCAACCTCCCCTCCTTTGGCCCAATGCCTGTATTTATAGTATTCTAGAGGAGGTTATTCAGTTCCACATCAATGGGATACTCCCTCTTTTGGATGGGGTAGCTCCTCTCTTGATGGGATAAGCTCCTCTATCATAGGGGTGCATGAACCATCTGGAGGCGCTCAATACACGTCAAAAACTCTTCTAGAAGGCTCTAAAAGTGACCACAAGTAACTTTTAAAAGATGAAACTTGCGCCTTTTGACCTTTACAGGGGTACGCACCCTAGCTTTAGTATACAGAGCGTATTACTACGCAGGTCTAATGTATTTGGAGTGCGTACACGCAGGCAAGGTAGAGAGAACCTGCGTACCCAGAGATAAACATGTTTTCAAGTGACTTTCTCTCTCTTTGAAGTTTTGACATGAAGAGCAGAGGTATGGGGCTTGACAAAGAGGACAATATGGCTATTGATGGGGCCATATAACTGCAGATAGTCAAGGTGACAAAATTCAGTGTAACAAGAGATATAAGTTGGGGAGAGGGAGAGAAGGGAAAGAGAGAGAGAGAGAGGTGGAGAGGAGGAGGGAAGGATAGATAGATATATTGAAGAAATGGAGTGTACATTTTTGGGGTGATATAGAGAGACCAAGGGAGATATAGATGTAGATGTAGATGGAAATGGAAAATAAAGAGAGGTAGGAAGACAAAGATGGAGAGAGGGAGGGAGGAACAGAGAGATTGATAGATATGGAGTGAGAGAGAGAGTGTGTTTGGGGGGTTGAGATAGAGAGGCAAAGAAGGATATATGGAAGGGGGAGAGGTGAAAGGATTTCTTGCACTAGATGCATTGAGTTCAGTGTAAGTACAAAAAAATATTGACAGTGTACATTGATTTTTGTGTTATAGAAATTCAACATATTCATATTGAAAACAAAGAGAGACAAGTTATGATGTGTACTACAATAACTTGAGCTAAAGATTTAAATGGTTTACGATTTAGCCTATCCTTTTCATATAATCGATATGAAAAGATGACAAAAGTAACAAGGGTGACAATAAGAATAGTAGAAGAAAATAGTTTGAGATTAATTACAATGAAGACTATTTGTAATTGACTATATTCTTATTATTCACATTTTCTATCATTCAACACTGTTACATTGTCACTTTAAATTCTAATTTTTCATTTCATCATTTTTTATCATTAAAGTTATTAACAATATTTATCATCTCAACAAAGGTAACTAAGAAAATTTAAAATCAAAATGACGAGATTAATCTGAGACATATTTAGTATATTTAAAATGATTATATTAATATTAGATGAATTTAAATATTCTTGATAAAATTAATTAAATGTTCTTTAGATTTTGTTTGGTCGTACATGACTCAAACTAGCCTAGATTCATCTTAACTGTGGATCTATCATGTTTCGAGAGGGATCAAATCTCTTGAGGTGCAAACATTTCCTAAAGTTTTGCACTCAAAAAAGAGGTTAGCACATCTAGGGATTTGATCAAGTTCCAAGAGGGATCAAATCTCTCGAGGTGCAAACCTTTCCTCAAGTTTTGCACTCAAAAAAGAGATTTGCACCTCTAGGGATTTGATCCCTCTCAGTGCTTCATAGATCTAGAATTAAAATAGATCTAAGCTCGTGTTAAGTTTTAGTTGTTGAACTTATCTCTTTACATTTTGAGTTTAAAATGTATAACTTATCTCGTTATATTTTAAGTTTTAAGGGTTTAACTTATCTCTTTATATTTTAGAAAAAAAAAATATCAATTAATTAAATTGGTTTAAAAAAAATATTTATAATGGTATGTATGGCCTATATTGGAATTAGGTTTGAAAATTTTAATTTTTCATAAATAAAAAATTATATCTAAACGATATTAATTTGATAAGCTTCAAATATTTTGCATCTAAATTACCTAACGATTTATATTAAGGGTTTGAGTAAAGGTCACAAGCAAATTAAATTAAATTATTATTTCTCAGAAAAAAAATTAAATTAAATTATAATTTCTTTTGCGGTTTGTTAAGTGACTACTTCTATTATCTTCCCTGAATTTAGATTTAACTTGTCATCGCACCTTGATCTAGGAGCGATGTTGATGGATCAATTGGCCATCCACCTCTAACCTGCATCTTTTTTAATTATCACTTAAACCAAATTAAGTGAAAGGTCGTGATTAATCCGTTTTATTTCTCTTTGCATTATATAGATGGTGCATTACAGAGATTTGAGAAACCCAGAAGAGATGAGAGACTATAACAGTAAGAGGATGTGCGAAATCTATGGCTTATATTATAAGGCCCTTGTAATAATAAAGTATTTTCTTTTGAAAACATTAAATTATAAACTATTATATGTATATATATATAGAGGTTTTAGTTTAGTTTTGGTTTTATTTTTAGTTTTTAGGTTTTAAGTTAACATGTTGAGGTTTACTATTATATATTTCAGTTTTACGCTTTAATGTTTTTTTAATTGCTTTTTAATATTAATTTTAAAATAATAAGTTTAAAATATTTAGATTTTAATATTAAGTTTTAAGTTTAAAAACATTAAATTTTTATTATTAAAGTTATTATATCTTTAATAATTATTAATTTAATTGACATATATATATGATTGTACTAGTTACAATAAAATAAAAATATCATATAATCTTTTTTTTCTAAAGCAAGTGTGTTTCTTTCTCATTCAATGGCTAAAAATTACAAAACTATGTTACAAGTCTCGGCCCAAAAGTCAACAGGAGAAGCCGGCGACCGCCAAACCTCAAAAATTAGGCCTCAATTCCACAAAACTTTGTAAACACATGGTTGTGGGGTTAAAACGGAAACTCAAAATGCCTACAAATTGACAAAACCCATGGACATGAAAGGAAACTAAACTCAATTCAAGGGTTCTATCGGGTTCGTCTAGGGCGATAAATCTCGTGCAACTTTGACATCCGAAACCCAGGAGCCACCACCATGAACACGATAAGCTCGGAGGATAACACATCCAACTAGCTCAATGAACTGAGGCTGTAGATCTTCACCCGCCAAATCCAACGGTTGAGGAGAATATCGGTTGGAGAAGAAGCGCGGGGATAACCCACCCGATATAGGTGGTATTCTCTCTCCGCCCGCCGTGTTGTGGTGATTGATGAATGGCATCGGAGGCAAACCATGAAAAACTGCTTGGGGTCTTGGGAGCGCCCGATAAACCACTAAATTGCTTGACCTCTGTTTTCTTTGAGAGAGGAAATCGCTCTTTCTCCGCATCCTTCCATCCATTAGAAAGATTCTGGCACACCGATGGAGGGAACTTCTACTTGATGAACCCTTGTCCGCCATTCAATTAATTTCTCAATTGTTGTGTCTCCCTCATACTGTGATAATGCTCATTGTCTATGCACGCCAGACTATGGCATTCCTCTCGCAAATTCCCTGCGGGGGTTAGCACCCACTTGTGAATACTATGATCATTTTTACAGAGCACCCCTTCATTTGTCAGTCGGTCTGCTAATCTGTTGGCATTTCTTCGTGCATGTACAAAACTTAGGGTTCTCGGGATTCTTAGATGCGATTGAATATGACGATAGACCTGCAAAAGATGCCAGTGATTTGAGAATTTCTCTGGAGCTGAGCCATTTGCTATTTTTTTTATAGAATTAATTATTAATTTAGAGTCAACTTCTATTATGGAGTTCGTCATGTTGAGATCTCTCAGAATCTCTAAGCACTGCTCTATGGCCATTAGTTCCTCCATGTTGTTGGTGGCATTCCCTAAATGACTGTGGAAGATGACAATTATATTCCCCTTGTCATCTCTTAAAGCTCCTCCATAATCTGCAACCCCATGGTTTCCTTTCAAGGCTCTGTTTGTATTGAATTTCAAGTAGCTAGGGGGGGTGCCAGTAATCCTGCCTCATTGAAGAGTGAGTTGCAATTCGGATAGTGCCCTGGGGGACTAGCTTTTGTAGGCCCAAAAGAAGAAGAATGCAAGCCTCCTGGTGTGATGGAGGATTCTCAGGAGGTTGCTTCTGAATGGTATTTATAGTTTCTTTGAGTTGCCTTAGGAACTGAGCTATTATGTTTTGGGGTGGGCTAGATTTATCATTGAAAATTCTGTTATTGCGTTCTTTCTAGACATTCCAGATTACAAAGCCTTGTTTCAATGTCCAGGCTGTTTTGACAGTCTCATTCTCAGAGAGTTTTTTCCTCCAATTCTTTAAGGTTTTGGAGATTTCGTTTTCATCCCTATCATTTTGTCTGAAGATAGAGGCAACCTAGTTCCATAAGGTTGAGGTGAAGGTACAGAGGCTGAGAAGGTGATCCCTCGTTTCTTCCTGGATACCACATAACTAGCATCTGGATGGCCCCACAAAACCTCTCTTTCTAAGATTTTCCCAAGTCATAATCCTTTTGTGATGAACCATCCACATAAATAGCTTGATCTTCATCCAGTGAGGGTGCTTCCATAGGTCCTTCCAAATTTTATCCAGGTTTGAAATATTGTAACCAGTGGCAATTTCTTTGGCTTATTTGAGGTTGAAGTTGCCCTCACTGCTTCTTCCCCATCTGAGTTGATCTGTGAAAGTTGAGATCAAAATTTTCCTCTTTTCTAGGATTGTAATGAGAACTTCAGCCTGGGTCTTCAGAGGAGTCTCTTCTCTATAAACTGGTACTTTCCATGTTCTCCATTTGTCATTTTTCCTTGTCTTCTCCCAAAAGTCATTGACCTTTTTTAGTCCTTTGTTGACAGTTTCCCCTTTGAGAATATCCACTCCTTCTCTACTTAAGTTGGGTTCCTACTACCAGTTATCCTCCCAAAACCAGGCAAGGTTCACATTTCCAATCTACCAGAGGCTATGTTTCTGAACTAAAGCTCTGTCCATCAAGCATTGTTCCAAATATGGGAGCCTCAGATATGTCCTGTCATTCTGATCAGGTCCCATTCTTGCCAGTCCTTTGCATATTTTTGTTTCCAGAGCTTGACCCATGGGTTGCTTAATTCTTTCAGCCATCTCCACTAAAGCTTGCCCCCCAAAACTTTTTTGAGAGTTTTTGGGTCATGGAGACCTAGATCCCCATGAGGTTTGGGTTCGCAAAGTTTATCCCAAGCTACCAGGGCCCATTTCTTTTTTTCCTCCCCTTTTCCCCAAAGGAAATCTCTTTGCATGTTCCTGATTTGTTGGGCTACTCCTCTAGGCATAGGAAGAGCCTAAAACATATATATTGGAATAGATTACAGGACCGCCTTTGTGAGAATGAGCTTGCTAGCTAGATTTAAAGATCTACTAGTCCATTTATTGATTTTTTCCTTCAGTTTATTAGTCAATCGCTCCCAAACTTCCTTGCTCAGAGGTTTGTTAGTAAGAGGGATTCCTAGATATTTGGAGGGGAGATGGTCTCTCTGAAAGTTGAGAATTCTGGGGAGGTTTCTCTAAATGGCAACATTTGTATTAAAACAAAATACTTTAGTTTTTGAGAGACTTACCTCTGTACCAGCTGCCAAAGAAAAATCTTGCAGAATTTGTTTGTAAGCTTTAGCTTCTTTGACCATTGGCGTGCCCTGTAACATGGTATCATCTACAAATTGTCGACGAGTCAGAGAGTCTCTATCTTGGGTGAGCTTGAGACCTTGGATTGTGCCTTCCCTTTTGGCAGAAGTGATCGCTTTGCCTAATCCTTCCATCATAAGGATAAAAAGAAAGGGAGAGAGTGAATCTCCTTGCCTAAGACCTCTCGAGGGCCGTGTTGGGTATCGAAGGTCCCGCGTAACAGTTTAGGGGAAGAAAGCCCAAAAAGTAGGATTAAATTATTGTAAAAACTCCGAAGTATGCAGAGCGCGAAGTATAATAGGATTGAGTCAAAAGGTAGTCTGCTTGAAAATAATGTAAATAAATATAAGTAGAGTCAGCCCACACAGGGATTGCGGGCCAAGGAAGGGTATAAATAAAGCACGACTATATGAGGGAAAGGAAGTTCTGTTTTGAAAAAGATGAAATGTAATGGGTTTTAGAAGAAGATACTCTAAAAGCATCTGTAAGTCTAAGTCAAGGGTTGGGGTGGTAGATAGAGGCTCTGCAGCTATGTGCGTAGAGGCCTGTAAAGTCTGTAGCTGTGTGCATAGACCCCTGCAGTTAAGTGCGCAGGACAGATCTAGATGTATTGAGGATAAGTGGAAATAAAGATAAGTTTCTTCTAAAATTCTGTGTTCCTTCTGAGCTGTCGCGATTCTAACTTTCATAATATCTGTTTAATTTAATCTACTTATGGTATGAATGAAATCTAGGTTCATTTTAATAACCGAATTAGTTGTGTTGGTTAAATGTTTTCTTAAAGACCCTACTAATTTGTAACCGCATCCTCCAATAGAATAGCACACTAATAAGAAAGATATAATCAACCTGGATCTGTGCAAATACAGAGTAGCACGGAGCTATAAACCAGTGCATGAAACCTCTAGACCGTACCAAGACATCCCTAGGGTGAAAAAACCTGGTTCCAGTACCCTCCCCTGCTACCTCAGGTGAGACCTCAGTCCGCGCTCCATGGGTTGTTGCTGAAAGGACTGGTAGCTATGGGATTTGTTTGGCTAAATAACTCTTCCAAACCTGGGTCAGGCCCATATAAGCCGACAAATGGTTCCGTTGTCAGGACTGGGATCTGCATAAGGGGTGTCTGGTGTAAAACGCGGGGACTCTATAGAAAAGAATGTTGAAAAATCAAAAAGGATCAGGGACGGTAGTAGAGCAAGGGTAACTATGGAGAACACAATCTAGTTACCAGTGTTCAAAGGAGTAGGAGGTGAAGGCCTAGAACAATTTTTGTTTGTGCTAACATCAGTATGGAATGCGCAACAAGTTGCGGATGATAATATCAAGAAAGCCATCTTAGTCAGCGCACTGCAGGATCAAGTGCTAACATGGTACATGAAGTATTCAAGCATCAACCCAATGACGGGGATAGCAGGCATCCATACTGAATTAACAAAGGAGTTTAGCTGGCCAAAGTTAGAAGCACAGTCAGTTGTAGGATTCGAAGAGATCACGATGATGCCTGGTGAGACCTCATGGGACTTGGATTAGAGGTTGAAAAGCACCATTTACGAGGAACATGACCTTGACGGATGCACAGCACCACACTTGGTTTGTCACATCATTAATTCCATATTTGAAGTTGACTTTGTCACAACAAAAAATCTCAACCCAGGCAGAAGCGCTGGAGGTAGCAATGTGGCTGCACGAAAGCCCGGTAAAAGATCCGGGGTTGGGAATTTAGTAAATCCAAGCACAGGTCCAAAATTTATGTTTGGAAATACAGAAGTTAAAACAGGAACAGACACCACATTTGGAAGTCCAGGAGGAAGTATGGTGTATAAAGTGCAGGAATCACGGGCACGATAAATATCACTATTCGGTCTCAGTGAATTTTGTGGTCATGAGGGGACTGACATCATTGCGACCAGAGGCACAGGCAGGGCTAAGCGCGATCGCCCCACTCTGGTGTGCAATCTGTCAAGTAGGAGAAAAGCAGAACACTGATAATTGTCATCTATTGCCAAAATACAACCAGACCCCCCAACAACTATTTTGCAACTTTTGTAGATCAGTGGGTCATGAAGAAAGAGATTTGTTGTAGCTATTGAATGTTGATGGACCAGGAACTTGCCTACAGAATGAAGACTGAGGTGCAGGGTCAGGATCCAGCCATGGCAATGGCGCGCGGTGGGTTCCCGAGACGGGGTAAAGGATGGGGCGGAATGGGATTAGGAAGGGGTCATGGGTAGCTAATCTATTACAACTGTGAAGGACCACGACATTACGCATGGTATTGTACCAATCCAACCCGAATATCATGTCCTTATTGTGAGCAATTCAATCATGAGTTGCTAGACTGCCCCATGCTAATAGCACAGATTTGCGACAAGAAGGCAACACCTCCTACAACAATGCAAAATGTGCAGATGATGAGATCCCAACAACACGACGATGAACCCACGATAAACATGGTAGTGCGGAGCAGCACAGCCACAGGAGCGGTCAATAGGGAGAACAATATGGAAGCTAGGGAAAGCTTCATGGGCATCTCTAGCCAAGGTAGTAGGGATCAGCCTGAGCTAGCTAGGCATCCCTCAATGTTGACTACCTTCTTAGAGATATGCATAAAATTGCTTCGCGACAACAGGGCAGTTAAAGGGTTACAAGAAGTGATTAATATATGTGCAGGATGGGGTGAACCTCACGTAGTCCAGTAGTTAGGAAGACACGCATCATGGATGGGTCGGGAGATGCGGTTAACAGCGTAGATTGGCAACTATGAGATGGATCAGGTCATTCTGGACCTAGGTTCCGATGCAAATGTATTGCCTAAATAGACTTGGGAATGCATGGGTAATCCTACACTACAATGGTCTCCTATCCAATTGCAGATGGCCAATCAACAGAAGATCTTGCCCATGGGAAGACTGCAAGGAATTACAATAGATATTGATGGCACAAGTACCCGAACGGATTTCGAAGTTATCGAAATCATGCACAAAAGTAGCCCGTACCCTACACTGCTAGGGATAGACTAGACCACTGACATGAATGGGGTTATTGACCTCAAATAGAGGAGGATGATATTTGAGAAGAAGTCACTCCGTGTTATCGTTTCGCTAGATCCAACAGACGGACCGTGCTACACAGAACCTATGCACAACAAAGAAAAGGACGATGCATTGGATTGTATCTACAAAATTACTGCAAATAGGCCAAAGGAGGAGCGGAGACTCTCACAAGGCTATGCTGGCTCATGCACCAGTGATTCAGATGAAGAGGATGAGCGATGGCGAAATAGTGTGAACAAGGTAACCACGTTACACTGCAATATGATGACAAAATCATTGTATTGCGTTAAAGCTCAAAACCGTGAGCTATCGATGTATGATGGGCTGACAGTAGAGGATGAATTCCTCGTTAAATTTCAAAGCGTGATACCAGAGTACCAACTGTTTGATGCGCTAAAATGTACATTGCGCACAACACTAGCGTGATGGTGGGACACCCATGAAGAGACCTTCGAAAATTGGCGAAGCTATAGGTGCATGATGCAGATAAGATTTGGCAACCCAGAGCTACGAATAACAGAGAAATACGATGGCTGAAATGATCTCCGCTTGCACCTGACAAAATGGACTAAAGCTTATGGTGTGGAGCCTCAATCAAAATGGGTGTACTTATTTTATCATACCCTGGATGTCATTCCATGGAATTGGTATACGGAAACAACGTCCAACATGGCATTGGAGAGTGGGATATCCTACGCGAAGGGTTTTTTTCAACATTTATTTTTGAATACCAATGGATGGATATTGTGGATGATGCATTACAACTGATAAAAACTACCAAATTCAAAACACCGCTGGAACCAGAAGAAGTCGTGCCGTCAGATTGGTCGCAACAATTGAGCCAGGCCTTAGCATGTTACAATGTATAAGTAGAAGATGATGAGGATGACCTGTGTAACAAAAATATACCAGAATCTGAAGGGAGTCATGAAGTGTGCGGCCCCAAGCTAGAAAATCCAGACATCACAGTGCCATTGAAAACAAATCAAGTGAATATCGGAATAGAGGAAGAGCCGAAGTATGCTACGCTTGGGTACTATTGGGATGACGCCATGGTGGAAAAGTTCATCGAGTTGCTCCGAGAATACCAAGATTTATTCCCTACAAAAATTACAGAGCTAAAAGGGACTCTAGCAGACTTAGGAATGATGAAGATAACTTTGAAGCTAGATGCAAAGCCAGTGAAATAGCGACCCTACCGATTGAATCCAAAATACAAAGCAAAGTTCCACAAAGAATTGGACAAGATGCTGGTAGCAGGCATTATTGAACCAGTCGAGGAGTCCAATTGGGTAAGCCCTATGGTCATACAGGAGAAGAAATAGAAGGATGAGATCCACATCTGCGTAGATTTACGGAAGCTCAATGATGCTTGTGTTAACGATCCATTTCCAACACCCTTTAAAGATGAGGTACTAGAAAATGTGAGCAGGCAGGAAGCATACTCCTTCACAGATGGGTTCTCCAGGTACCATTAGATCAAGATCGCACCAGAGGATCAAAGCAAGACAATGTTTGCTATCGAATGGGGTTGTTTTTAGTATAAAGTTATGCCCTTTGGGCTGAAGAATGCGCCGACGATATTTTCCCATATTGTGGTAACGACATTCAAGGAATTTATCCACAAGTTCTTAGAATTCTACTTGGATGACTGGACCATATTTGGCTCGGTTAAGAAACATGTCGCGAGCTTACGACTGATGCTAGATACCTGTCATCAGCACCATATTACGCTCAACCTCAAAAAGTGTGCTTTCCTCGTCCCTTTTGGGAACTTGCTGGGCCGTGTGGTTTGTAAGCAAGGACTGATGGCGGATCCGAAAAATATCACTGTCATACTAAATTTGCAAGCATCGTGAAGTGTAAAGCAGCTACGCACTACATTAGGACACATGGGCTATTACCAGAAGTTTATAAAAATCTACGCTTAGATCACGACTCTAATGGAATAGTTACTAAAGAAGGATGCTACGTATTGCTGGAATAAGGAATGTAATAAAAGCCTGGAAACGCTTAAGGAAAATATGGTGTATGACCCTATCTTGGTCTTTCCAAAGCAGGACGTTGAATTTCATGTACATTTCGATGCATCGTGTACCGCGTCAGGCACGGAACTCACTCAAGAAGGAGCAAAGGGCATCAATCACCCAATTGTGTTTGCAAGCCACAGGCTGTCCAAAGCAGAAAATAATTACTCTACTACTAAGTGGGAGAGATTGGAGATGGTATACATGCTCCAAAAGTTCTGTCACTATCTGCTTAGAGGACATTTTAAGATGTATACTGATCACTCTGTGCTCAAGTACCTAGTGAATAAGCCTGTGTTGGGGAGGTGCATCTGTCGATGGTTACTGTTGTTTCAAGAATATGAATTTGAGGTTGTGTCTAGTCAATTTAATGTCTTAAATTGCTCTACATAAATTATCAATCCGGGTATTGTAAACTGATGAAGTGTGGTGCACCATAGGTGCTTAGTTAACATTTTTCTTACTTCGTTGTTTTATAGATTTTATTTTGTTTTGGGTTTTGTTTTTTTTGATCTCCTAAAGTGTCTGATGCAAATGGAAATCCTATTCTAAGGTCTTAAGAATAATTTTAAAGGTCAAGTATGGATGTAGATTTAAAGACAAGGTTTATGTCTCTAATGGTAACTTCCAAAACTTAGCACTTCAAAAGATCTCAAAACATGTTATTGATCAAATCAGTGCTTGAACAAAAGTGTAAATATGCAGCTACTTAAATAAAACAAAAGATGAAATACTGATCATGAAATCATTGTCTCTGCTTCTTGTCTAAATACGGAAATAAAAGTTAAGTTATTGCACTCAAACAAATCAAAAACTGCAAACTAATAAAAGTAAAATTTAATCACATCATTCATAGTTCGATTCCTCACTAGTTAGTCTAAGCTATGGCTTTCAGAGATAATCTTTAATGATATGAGCAAGTTGATATCTAATTGTAGAAAAGTAGAACTAAAATCAAATCACATCATTCATAGTTCGATTCCTCGCTAGTTAGTCTAGCTATGGCTTTCAGAGATAATCTTCAATGACATGAACAATCTGATATCTAATTGCAGAAAAGTAAAACTAAAATCAAATCACAACATTCATAATCTGATTCCTTGCCAGTTAGTCTAGCTATGGCTTTCGGAGATAATCGTCAATGATATGAGCAAGTTGATGTCTAATCGCAGAAAAGTAAAACTAAAATCAAATCACAACATTCATAATCCAATTCCTCGCCAGTTAGTCTAGCTATGGCTTTCGGAGATAATCGTCAATGACATGAGCGATTATCTAATTTCAGAAAAGTAAAAGTAAAATCAAATCACTACATTCATAATCTGATTCCTCGCTAGTTTGTCTAGCTATGGCTTTCGAAGATAATCATCAATGACATGAGAAATCTGATATGTAAACTAACTACTAAAGCAAGTGAATAAAACTGAAATCCAAGCATAATTGATATTGAAAAGCTAAAAAAAAAAAGTCAGAAGAGAGGCAAATCTCATGTCACTATTTGATGCAAAAACATGTAAAGAAAAACTAATCTACAATCAACCAGTTGAACACACTTGCATGAATTAAAATTGCATGAATGGAAAATCTAATCTATCAAGCTTGAAAGCAATAAAATGACATAATGAAATCAAAGTAAAATTACAAAATAAAATCTACTCTACCTTACATTCTAATGTGCTCCATGACATCTATTTCACATCTCCTTCCATGTTGAGAACATGAAAGCTTTATTCAAATTCTTCAAAATTACAAAGTACAACAAAGCTCTCTAAAGCTTTCCAAAGCCATCTCACAAGCTAACAAGCTTAAGAACTAACAAGCTAAGACTAACAAATGAAGGAGAGAGATCTCCTATTTATACAAAAAGATGAGAATCCATCTCATTGATGAGAGTCCATGAATCTCTCCCTCTACCTCTAGAGTCCTAATCAAAATAGGAACTGATAAGACACATGTCTTCTTAGAGTTACAATACAATTAGGAGATGTGACACATATCCTCATGATCCCATGATTCTTTCCACTCAAATTCGAATTTGGCCTTAGAGTGCCACATAAGGGTCTTCTAGAAGCCTCCTTTTGACCTGCACATGTCAACAATCTCAACCCACTTGTTAGGTATAAGCATATGCACATTATTTTCTAATTTTTAACCACAAATTCACTTAAAAAGGCCAAGAATTAATAAAGTTTGGAAAAACATAAATGTGGCCCAATGATAATGAAAGTGGGATGAATATGGTGACATAGTAGTGAAATGGAGGTGAAATTAAGGTGATATAATGGACATAATAGTGAAAGTGTAATGGAAATGAATGACATTTTCAAGACCCAACAGGTTGTTATAAAGTTGGGATGTCTGAATGCAGGTCTGGATCACCTGTCCCAAATTGAGACTGACGAAGGACCAACAAATCTAGAGGAGGGACTCCTAGACACCTAGTTATATGCTGTGCATGTTGCAGATGACCACTTTGAGGATATTATCCACCTTTTAACCATGGGCACTGCACCGTAGCGGTAGTCTATCCAGCAAAATAAGGAATTAGTGATACGCGCAACAAATTTTTCCGTGATTGCAAGGCACCTCTACAAGATGGGGAACGACAAAATATTGCATAGATATGTACCAGAATTCGAGCATGGATAGATCCTGGACAAAGCACATCAAGGGGTTGCTGGCAGACATTATGCAGGTCGTGCCACAGCCCAAAAGATTCTTCGCCACAATTATGGTGGCCCACTCTACATCAAGATTCGAAAGCATACTGTCAAGGCTGCGACATATGCCAATGGATGCGCAAACTATTGTGAAGGGATGAAATTCCCCTTCAACCACAAATGACGCTACAACCATTTGAGAAAAGGGTGATCAACTTCACCGGGCCTATTGAACCATGAAGAAAGACTAGATTGTGTTATATCATCATTGCGACTGAATATTTGACCCGATGGGCAGAGGCACATGCAGCTAAGGATTGCACAGCTGTGACAACAACAAAATTCTTGTTTGAGAATGTACTAACTAGGTTTGGCTGCCCCAAAATTCTCATGAGTGATAGGGGAACAAATTTCCTGAATGAAACAATTAGCACACTCACTGAGGAATTTCAGATATATCACCAATAGAGTACGCCCTACCATCCGCAAGCAAATGGGACCGTCAAGGCCTTCAACAAAATTTTGGAGATCGTGTTGACTAAGGTCTGTAATGCGTGACAAAATGACTCGGACTTGCATATCCCTGTTGTGCTATGGGCATACCAAACTACGTACAGGAAGCTGATAGGCCAGACACTGTTTCACTTAGTCTATGGCAAGGAGGCCATTATGCCTATGGAATATATTGTGCCTAGTCTGTGGATTGCGGCAATCACAGGTGTGGAAGACCACGGGGCGTTGGAAGAAAGGCTCACATAGCTAGAAGAATTGGAGGAGGAATTTTTTCTGGCTAGATTCCATCAGCAGGTACAGAAACAACGCGAGAAAGCGTGGCATGATCGCCATATCAAGGTGCGCACCTTCAAGGAAAATGAACTAGTATTTCCTTATGACAGTAAGTTCGAAAAATTCCCAGGTAAACGATGCATGCACGGGTTGGGATGTTATGTCGTTAAAGAAGTTGCCGATGGGGGCGTAGTTCAACTGGTTAAGCTCAATGGAGACCCCTTCCTAGGCAGAGTGAATAGCAACTGCCTAAAGCTCTACACATGCAGGCTGACCACCTGACTAGCCGAAGAGAAGATAGTCTCACCACTCCACCCAATTGGAAGAGAGCATGGGACGATAAATCAGCCTGGGGGACAGATGTGCGAATACTATGGTGCACGTACATTTGACCAAACATAAGGATCACGATTGCATCAAAAGGATCACGCGGATGCGCTGTTACAAGGAATGATGACTATTGATATCACTATTCATGACAAGATGTCTGCATTATGGCAAAAGGGAGCGGACGATGGGCAATTAAGAGAAACAGTATGAGCCAGAGATGAAATGAGCTACCACAAATTTTACACGAGCAGTTTACACGCGCTAGAACAGGGGTAAGCAGTGAATCTGAAATTCGCATGGCTTATAAATCATCAAGGGTGGCTTACACTTTGGAAACACATATGAAGCTATTCATTATCTTTGCACAAGGCATGCGCCTGACGGTAGTGATCTAGCTGATGGAGAAGTAGGACTCTCTAAGGAGTGTGGTGTTGACTGTTGCGAGTGTCCCATAGGCTACAACATCACTGGTAGGGGATGTACTGGAAAAGAGGGAACACGAAGCAGAATTGGTCTGGATGCCATCGCCTCGCCTAGGGACAGGTCGGTGCATTACAATAGAACAACAAAAGGATGGACAAATGACGACCATAGGTAGATATGCAGTTAATAAGTCATCTATGATGTCCCTCGAAGATTGGGAACTTACGGACATCAGCCAGGGTCTTGTAAAATTGCAACACAAGCTACAGCAGATGGTGTGAAGAGAAGATACGAAGGTCGAAAGTGGCTGCGGTGGTACCAGGAGGTCTCGTATGCAGCTCCCCTGCTCACGTTAAAATCCTATGAGGGGGTGTTCTGTGTTAACTGACCAGAGCAGAATGAGCATCATCAGTTGCGAGATGTGGTAGAGACACTGAAGTAGGAGCCGGACGAAGCATTCCAGGAGACAATGAAGGAGCAGTAGGACGACAAGCACCACTCAAAGGAAGGTGAACCGTGAAGCCAAGGTATAGCATCTAGTCACATCGGCGAGTGACTTGGGATGAGTCATGATGATTATGTTGGGGGACTATTGTGTAGCGGAGGTCTCGCGTAATGGTTTTGGGGCAGAAAGCCAAAAAAGTAGGATTAAATTATTGTAAAAACTACGAAGTATGCGGAGAACTAAGTATAATAGGATTGAGTTAAAGGGTCGTCCGCTCGAAAATAATGTAAAGAAATATAAATAGAGTCGGCCTGAGCAGGGATCGCGGGCCAAGGAAGGGTATAAATAGAGAGCGGCTCTATGAGGGAAAGGCAGTTCTGGCTTTGAAAAAGATGAAATGTAATGGGTTTTAGAAGAAGATAGTCTGAAAGCATCTGTAAGTCCGAGTCAAGGGTTAGGGTAGTAGATAGAAGCTCTGCAGCTGTGTGCGTAGAGGCCTGGAAAGTCCACAGCTATGTGGGCAGACCCCTGCAGCTGAGTGCACAGGACAGATCTGGATGTATTGAGGATAAGTGGAAATAAATATAAGTTTCTTATGAAATTTTGTGTCCCTTTTGAGTTGTCGCAAATTTGACTTTCATAATATCTGTTTAATTTAATCTACTTATGGTATGAACAAATGTAAATCTAGGTTCATTTTAATGCACGAATCATTTGTGTTGGTTAAATGTTTGCTTAAAGACCCTATTAATTTGTAACCGCATCCTCCAATAGAATAGCGCACTAATAAGAAATATATAATCAACTTGGGTTTATGCGAATACTGAGTAGCGTCGAGCTATAAACTAGTGCTCGAAACCTCTAGACCATACCAAGTCATCCCTAGGGTGAGGAAACCTGGTTCCAGCACCCTCCCCTGCTACCTCGGGTGAGACCTCAGTCAGTGCTCCGCGGGCTATTGCCGAAAGGGCCGGTAGCTGCGGGATTTGTTTGGCTAAATAACTCTTCCGAACTTGGGTTAGGCCCATATAAGCCAACAGCCTGAAAGGATTTGGATGGAGAACCATTGAGGAGGACATAAAAGCTAGCAGATGTTACCAAAGCCATAGCCCATCTTATCCAATTCTGGTCAAAGCCATATGAAATTAGAACTTGTTTGATGTATAACTAGGTTAGTTTATCATATGCTTTCACTAGGTCCAGTTGAATGATCATCCCTGCTTGGTTATTATTCTTGAGACAGTGCACTATTTCATGAGCTTGAATGATGTTATTGAGAATTTTCCTTCCTTCCACATATCTAGTTTGCTCCTCCGACATGAGAGTTGGAAGAAGGGGCTTGAGTCTATTTGCAATAACTTTGGAGATGGTTTTGTATATTACATTACAGAGGGCTATGGGTCTGAATCAATCTGGAGTCATAACTTTATCCTATTTAGGAATTAGGGCTATGAAGGAGGTATTAAGTGCTTTTAGGATTGTTTTTGAAATTCTTGAGTCCTCCGCCACCTCCAAAATGTCTTGTTTGACTATTTCCCAGCTTGCCTTGAATAAGTCAATGTTGAAACCATCTGGTCCAGGATCTTTCCCATTGTGCATCTCATTTATTACTTCTTTTACCTCATCTTTTGTCACTGGTCTGTTGAGATTATAATTATCTTCCTTGGTCACCAGTTTTGGAATATGCTGCATAAATCTTTTAATGGCTAGTGATTTGTCTAAGATAGGTTCCTCTACTATATTTTGAAAATGTTATACCAGAATGGAATCCATATCTTTGTGTGTGCTTAGCTCTTTCCCTTTAGGATCTATGAGTTTTTTGATTTGATTATGAGCCTGATGTTCCATGGTTGATTTGTGAAAAAACCTTGTATTTCTTTCTCCTTCTTTAAGCCATTGCACTCTTAAGTTTTGCTTACAGAAGATTTCCTCCCGCTGACATCTAGTGTCCCATTCTTGTTGGAGAGAGTCAGCTTGCAACTTCCTATCCTCAGTGAAGCCTTCCTTGATATGGACTTGGTTAATTTTCTGTAGCTTTTGTTCCACTTCTCTTTTAGCTTTAAAAATATTGCCAAACTCACTTTTGTTCCAATCTTTGAGTTTGACCTTAATGTGTTTGAATCTCTATTGTAGCATGAACATTTTGATGCCTTAAACAGGTAAATCTTCCTTCCACCACTTATCAATACTGGAGATGAAGTTAGGGTGAGTGAGCCAAACATTTTCAAACCTGAAAGGTCTGTTCCTTGGAGTGACAATAAAAGAAGCTTCTATTTGAATCGGCTAGTGGTCTGACCCTCCAAAAGGAAGGATGAAAGCATTCAAGTTAGGTCCAGAGAGGAGGAGGTTCTCTGAGATGAGGAATATATCTAGTTTTGAGGCAACTTGGGAAGCTCATCCCCTCTTATTATTCCATGTGAGGGTTCCATTAGCTATTTCTAAGTCCACTAGCCTCAAGTTGTTTAGGAAGTTCTAGAAGGCAATAGAGCCTCTTCCTATTACTCTAGTTCCTCCTTTTTTCTGTAAGAGATTTGATCATGTTGAAATCTCCACCCAGAATCCAGGGAAACACTGGGTGTCTCTCCCTTAGCTCCTCAAGTGAGGTGAGAAGCTTGAGCTTGTCTTCATATTTTTGAGGACCATAGACATTTGAAACCATATAGATTTCCTTGTCACCCAAAGGCTGGATAACCATTGACAAGTAGTTCCTGGATGTTTCCGCATCCAGAATGCCAAATCTCTGAGGATTCCAAAGAGTCTGAATCCCACCCGCTATGTTATTGGCTTTGACTTCTAGGTGCTCATATTTACTGAGCCATTTGCTATGTATCTCCCAGACTTTATCTATTGAACATTTTGTTTCCTGTATGAACACCATATCTGGGTTTTCTTCTTTTAATCTGTTGCTGAGATTCCTCTGTTTCCTTTTACTTCCTAGACCCCTGACATTCTAGGTTGTGAGCTTCATAATGATGGGTTTTTGAATGAGTAACTGATGAGATCAAGAATCTCATGTAGTTCTTGATCCTCTATCCCAACTTCACTTGGGGTCATCTCCTGGTCCCTGCTTAGTTCCATGTTGTTTGGTATGGTTTCCTATTGTTCGTTGTTTTCTTGTATTATTTCCATGTTGTCCTCCTTTTCCTTCTCTATAGGATGGTTGTCTGGTGTAACGACCTTTCCAATGTTCCCCCCTTCTTCTTCTAAAATTTCAAAACTGTTGCGACTTGCTAGTTTGTTTTCACTCTGTTTTTTCTGGTACTTTCTTTCTCCTCCTTTCCCTCTGCCTCCCATCTTAGTGAATCCTTCAGAATTTTTGCCTGTGTTCGTTCTCGGATTATCCTCCCTTTTGTTTTGTGGGCAGTCTCTAAAAAGGTGCCCATGTTCAGGACATTTTTGACATCTAAAAGGGACATGTTCATAGTTCACCGCTTGTAGCCATTCCTCATCATAAACTTCTATGACAACTTCATCCGGGAGTGCTCCCGATAGATCCATTTCTACACATATTCGTGCGAAGGAGGTATATTTTCCCCCCAGAGTTGTCTCTGATATTATTATAAAATGTTGTAGTTTATTTCCTATAGCTTTTAAGGATTTAGGTAGCCAATAATCTAGAGGTAGGGAGTAAAGTCTCATCCATACCAGGACCGATGTGAACATTTCTTGCTCCGTGACAAAGTTCATTACCCAAGGTCACATATATAGTCTTGCAGCAGCATAGAAATAGGTTCTTCCTTCAAACACTCTGTCTTTGTCCTCTATGCTGGTGAAAACCACTATAAATAAACCCTTGGATCCTAGATGCAGAGTTATATCTCCCTTTGGTTTCCACTTGTTTCTTATCCATATGTACAGATTCTTCTCTGTGGGCCATATACCCATAAACTTGCATATAATAGCATAAGTCACCATGTGATCTCTGTGCTCCTGCAGTGTAGGATCATTCAAAACCACTCGCAGTTTGATGACTGACTTGGGCTTACAGGGTCCTACTATAGATTTGTACCCATTTTTCTGACTGTTTTCCTCTGGTCTCTCCTCCCTTCTGACAACCCCGTGAGTTTCTTCTTGTTCATTAGCTTTGCTGCTTTTCGGTTCTTTTGAGTTTGTCTTCTTTTTTCCAGCCTCCAAGGGTTTCCTTAATTCGTTCAAACTCATTTCCCTGCTTCTATTTGATACGACGTAGCTGTAGGAGGAAGTGGAACTCGCTCCTCCTAGCCCCTCCATTGTTACCAGCTCGCTCCTCCTGTTGCTCCCTACTCTAAACCCTAGCTCTGTTACTCCAGTCGTCCAAGGTTTGCAGACACTCTCCAAAATATCTCCATGATAAGTTCCTCCTAAAAAGGTGAGTGGGCTTGGGCCAGGAAAGTCACTCCTCGCGACTAGTCAACACCCTTGCTCAGGTTTAAGCACAAGACCTCACCTTCTTTATGAGTCCAACTTTACCAACCAACTGCCTCCGCCAACCTTATAAAAACATCATATAATCATTATTACACCAAATTTTAATAAAATTATATATTTTAAAATAATATCTAATGATCTTTATTTTTTTTTAAAATGCCTTTTACCTTAAACTAAAATTGAATAATAAAAATCCAAATCTTGTTTTTATTTTTAAAATTTTCATTAAATTTCTTTAAATATATCTTTAAACCAATCCAAAATTAAAAGTTACACTTTTGAGTGGCGTTATCAACGCCATAAAAAAATCGAAGTCAAAGTTGCATACACAGAAGTTATATATAAATTAAGGTTAATGGACTCTGATTTGTGCGTGTAAAAGTTTCTGTGCTGGTTGGTCTCTTTAGGTTACTTCGCTTACTATCATTAATCTTTTGAGTAAATCTTGACTTTTGTTTTCATAATGATTATGACAACCAAATAAATATTGGTGAGAGCATTATAATTTCAAAAACAGATTTTATATTTGGGGATTTTAGGGTTGGATAGTTTCCCAATACTAATTAAGTGAGGAGTATGGGAAACATTTATGATTAATAATATTATACGGATTAAAAAATATATTGTTTATTTTATTTAGGTTAATAAAAATTGGAGTTTTTTTATAAATTTTTTTATAAATTTTTTCCTTTCTATTAAGATATTCCGTTTTTTAAAAAAAATGGTATTTTATAAAAAAATAATTAAATATATCATATAAATATTTTTTTATTTTATGGAAAGTAATTTATGAAGTTTGATTATGGTTTTTTTTTAAGATCCATATAAAGAAGATAATGGAGATTTTTTTTATATTTTTGAAATTTTTTATAAGGTTGGAATTTTTTTGTTTTGATATTGGAATAAGTAATCAAATCAATAAATTCTTTAATTTTTTTAAAAATTTGTATGGATTGTGGGTTTACTTTTTTGTTTTTTTTTACATAATTTTGAGTAATATGTTCGTAATAATAAAGATGATATGTCAGTAGTAAATTATTTAATTAAATATATTGAAATATATGTGAGAGATTAAGTTATGTTGTATTATTACATTTTATTGGAGATAGTCAGTTGAATGGTTGATTAATTGATTAATTTATTAAAGGGTTAATTAGCAAAGCAATAGATTAGGCATATGTTGTAGATTTAGATTTTCTAAAATCATTTACAACCATGGATATTTTTTGTGGATTATATATTCTCCAATTGAATGAGGTTAGTTAGATCTAAATATTATAAATAGAGGATCTTATGGTTGAATCAAGTATGTTGAATTGCAATGAAGTCATTAAAATTTTTCATGCATTATGATGTTCTAATAATAATGCTATGTGCCTAAATGCTATAATTTTCTCTTTAGACACCACTGATATTCTTGAAGCATATTTTGCGTTTCATTTTCTTGTTTTTACATATTTTACTTTTCTCTAGGTTACACCCTTTCCCAATGTGGTATTACAAATAATAGTTTTTATATACTCTTATTGTTCACAAATCTTGCTAAGTTCAATGTGCGATGATCCACTTTGAGCTGTTTAATTGTTGGTTTTGATATATTAGAAACTTGAGCTATGAATCCTCAAAAGATGGTTTCCCATATTGATCATTTTATTATGTAATCTATATAGGATAATTATATTATTTTTCATCCACATTGATGCTTTTAGATTGGAAAATTTGAAGGAATTAACTTGGAGGGTCATTTTTCCTGTGTCCCTAGTTTTTCTAGTTTTTGTTGTAAAGCTTCAAGGTCCTTTTTTAGGGCTTCAATGACCAATTTTTGTTGTCCCAGCCTTATATAGACATATAATCCATAATATACACAATGATACATTTTCAATGGTGCAGCAATTGCCTCAATCAGAGCTTGTATCATAAAGTTATGCCTTCTTGAAGTTGAATTATTGAAATTGACCATCATAATTCAAGAGGATGCTACATTAGCCCCCATTACTCACAAAAAAGGTGTCATCCATGTGGGAATTATGAATAATACTCTAGAAGGTTCTAGTTGTAACTCATATCGACAGTTGAATGGGTCAAATTTAACCCCTAATTGGATATTCATTTATCTTAACTAGACCACTAGAAGGAAAGGAGGTTTGATTCTATTCTAGTACATTTTGTTCCATAGTTGCGGAGCAGCTAAGAGAAGATAGAGAGAGAAAATAACATAGAGGGTTTGTATCATGTAGTATCCATAGGTCTCATTCCTTTGTATTTGCACCATTTTCCATTTAGAGAACGAGAGTACATAGTAGCCTCACCATCCAATGGAGCTTTCTCTTGAAAGTGTTTCCCAAATCATATTATGTGTTATTGTGGTTTTGTAAGTAATTGTTCTATTTTTCTCTATTTTATGCATCTTTTTGTTTTGTGTGGATAACTATAACAAAATAACATAATATTTCATAAATATAGGTAAAAATTAACCCTCATCGTATAAATTTCAAGTTTACTAATTATTTTTTTTACCATATCTATTGTGACAAACTATTTCATGAAATATTCATGAAAATTTATTAATAATATAGGTATCATAGCAATTTTTTTTGGGTATATTATGGGGAGTTGCATGTGATCCATAATAATTAAACTAAAAGTCATAGAACCCTAACTATGATTGACAAATCTATTAATAACCCTCAAGATCTATTAGAGAAGAGATTCATAAGGGTAGAAGAGAAATTTGTAGATATTAGTAATAATATGAGCCTTCTCTTGGTGGCTTTGATAAATAATCTTTGAATCAAAGAAGTCAAAGGTTCCAACATGAAGGTCATATTAAAGGAAAAGTAGGGGGATCAAGAAAAACCAAAGGAGGATAAGAGAGAACTTGAAAAATAATTGCAATCTAGTTCAAGTTACATGAACCATTCATACTCCCTATTCAATGTGGAAACAAAGGTCAAAATGAAGCCATATCAAGGTGATATTGATGATTTGAAATTACATCACTAGCTGTAGTAATTATAGTTTTATTTTAGTGTTAGTCACATACAAGATGATGAGAAAATTTGTCTTACTCATTTGAAACTAGAGGGGCATGCCTTGAATTGAAGGGAAGGTCATATGAAAACCATAAGATAAAGGGGAATCCTATAGAGACTAATTTGGAGGATGTCAAAACTCTCATAAATTATAGGTTCCACCCTAATAGTATGTAGATCACCAAGGGATCTGATGACATTACTTCAGGTAGAGATAGTGGCAGAGTGTATGGGAGTACACCACATAATTTAGGAAGATGGAAATAATGTTTGATGTCTCTCCCGGGAACAAAAATGTACTCACCAAGTATATTGGGGGTATACACAACCATCTACAGTAGAAATTGATGATGTTCAAATGAAAAAAAATAATGAGGCTTACGTACAAACACGATACCTGGAAACCATAAGGTAGAGAAAAGGGAAATCAAATGGGTCAAATCAAAAGGAGCATCGAGAAGCTTTCAAAGAAGGGAACTAGATATGAAGGGAGGAAGGAAAGAAAGGAAACAACCACAACACATTATTGCAAAAATCTCAAAAACCACTGTAAGATCAATGGTGATCCAAAAGAGAAGTGTTGGATGCTACATCCAGAAATCAACCTAAAGAACTAGAAGAAGGGTCGGAAGAAGAAAAATATCATAACCATATATTCCAATAATTAGGTGGAAAGTGTGTTGGATGTAGATGAGAATATTTCTTGGATATTGGTGTAGGAGGGGATGAATTTTAGTAACCTTTAGTGACTTGAAGAGAAGGAGAATACCAAGCTCTTTCATATAAATATACATGTCAAGAAGACAAAAATTCATGCTCTATTCAATAGAGGATCATTGGAAAATGTCATTGCAATAGAGATGGTCAACAAATTTGTGTTAGAGGTTTCTGATAATCCAATCCCATATCCATTTGGATGGGTAAAGAACGATGTAAAAATAAAGGTAACCAAATAGTACAAAATCCAATTTTCTATTAGCGTTAAGTTTATTGATGAAGTAGAATTGGATACAATACCACGTGATGTATGTGGAGTGGTGTTTGAAAGTCCTTATATGTACATTAAAAATGAAATATTCATGAGAATATCTAATTATTAATACCTCATCAAGAATGAAAACTCCTTCACCACCAACACACACAAGGGAAAGTCTAAAATTTCACTAGTAAGCACCAACTAAAGCAAGAAATTGATCCATTCTAGAAAGAAGTATGTTCTATTATTTTTAAGATAAAACCAATATATAGAAGAGTAAGTGAGAGAAATTCATCCCCAAAGAGGTGTACTATGCACTAAAAATAACAACTAGAAGAAATTCTATAGGAATACTAGTTGTGTTCCAGGAGCTTAAAGGGATAATATCAAAGATGGAAGTCAAGCATGAGATATAACTATTTCCAAACTCTCTATTGCCAAAAATTAGGCTATATAGATAATCCATTATTGAAGCAAATAAGGTGATGAATTATTTTCATTAGCTATTGGAACAAGTGTCATCCAACTAAGTACCTCACCATGGGTGTCATCCATTATAATTATTCTAAAGAACAATGGGACTTGGTAGATGTGTAATGATTAAACGGAATTAAAGTAAATAACACTCAAGGACATGTTTCCCTTGCATAAGATAGATCATTTGTTGGACTAGTTTCAACAAGAAAACTACTTCACCAAGATAGACTTAAAGTTAGGGTGTCACCAGGTTTGAGTCAAAGAAGAACATAGGTCCTAGAAGATTTCCTTAGAAACCAAATAAGGTTTACGTCAGTTGTTAGTTATTCCATTTGGCCTATGAAATTCATCAAATACATTCATGAAATTAAAAAATTATATATTTTTCTCTTTTCTCAATTCATTTGTTATTTTTTATTTGGATGATATATTGATATACAGTGATACCTAGTTAGAGCACATATTACATTTGATGTACGTGCTAGGGACATTGAAGAAGCACAATTTTATGGAAAATATAAAGAAGTGTGAATTTGCACAGTAGACTTTGGTGTATTTAGGATATGTTATGGGTGGAGAGTTGAAGATAGATCCTACCAAGATGGATACCATCATGAAGTTGCCACTATCTACTTATGCTTCCAAGGTTAGTAGTTTTGTTGCAGTAACATAGTACCTGAGGAAATTCATAGCCTCATTTTCAGTAGTAGTAGCATCACTCCATGACATAAAAATCAGTGTAGAGAGTTTCCATTTGGGAAAGGGTCATTACAGGGCCTTTGTTGAATTAAAAAATAAAATTTGAAAATTAATGGTCCGAACATTGCTAAACTTATAGTAGCCCTTCTAAGTGGAGATATATGTGAGTGGGTATTTTATGGGAGATACCGAGATCTAGGGAGGAATGCATGTATGGTACCATTTTGAAGTATTTCATGGGGTAGTTCTTGACAAACCTACCTAGGATAAGGATGTCTATGCTCTAGTGCAAGCAATGAAAAAGTGGAAACATTGTTTGTTTCATTTGTTTCTTGATTATAGTTGCATTTACTATTTTTAGCTTTTTTTTCGGGTCTTGAAATTCCAGAGTGGTTTTGACCCCCTAAATGGTGTTTTCTTGATGTCCGCAATAGGCCCATAACCATAAGAGGTTGCTTCAAATATTGTAGTACTCGGAGAGATATCTCTAAAGAGGTATTGCACACACTAAATGAAGATCATATGACCAAGTCACGACCCCGGGAAGTCGATTGCCAAACTAACCCAAAAAGGGCCCACAAACTCTTAACATTCCATCTCCTAGGGTTAGCATTTAGGTTTTTTAGGGTTTCCCTTTGTTGTTCAATAATAAAAAGGGCCTTGAGTCTCATTTTAACAATGTTTAGAGGCACGTAGTTGCCACATCTCTTCTCACAGATAAGTTACCATTTCCTAAGCTAGTTTATTTCCATTCTATATGTAAGCATCTTTCACCTTTTTTATATTAATGAAATGAAGATTTATTTCTAGTGCATCTCTATTTTTATGCTTATGTTTGCATTTTGTTGTGTTCCTACATAATTCTGGATTAGTGGTATCAGGGTGGTCTTCTCTTTCTCTATTTTTCTTTGCATGTCCCCGACAGGGTCTAGGTATAAGAAGTTAGGGTTCAAATTGCTTGAACCTTTGCAAGACAAGCCTCACAAACCTCGACAGCCTCCCATGGCAAGAGAAAATAAATATGAAGGAATAGTAGATCCTTTCAAAATATTGCTCGAAGAATCCCTCAAGTGACAAAGGAACATGATGATGGATAATTTTGCCTAGATCCTTCCACGGATGCCCACAGATGACACATATTCATCCGTTAGTGACTCTGGAGGCACCACTCCCTTCAAGGTAGAAGTTAACATTGACATTCCCATATTTGAAGGCTAAATAAATGCAAATTTCATAGATAGATAGTTAAATATGTTGGAAGGATATTTTTCAATTCATGATTTTTCCAAGCAGAAAAATATTAGTTTTTCACTCCTCAAATTTGACCCCCATGTAAGGAACTCATGGGAAACCTAGTGTGAACAAAGGGACAAGAGGGAACCCTCACTATTTTTGCACCCACCCGCTTTGAATTCTTTCTTAGATGCCATCAAGGAACAATATTACCCCATGGCGACCTATCAGGACAAGTATATACAATCGAATATGTTGCGACAACAAAGGGACCTAGATGTGCATGAGTTGGTGAATATATTCCATACCCTGTGCACAAAGCTAGGTATCAAATATTATGAGAAAAATTTGGTGCTCAAGTACCTTAGTTTCTTGAGCAAATACATTCAAGAGGAAATGGAGTTCTTGGGCACCTCCTCATTTGGTGAAACATATCGATATACTGCCAATATTGAGCATAAATTCAAGCAAAAGAAGCAAGACTTTACATCTTCTAATCGAAACCAAAGCAAAGGCGCCCCCAAGCCACAGACAAAAGGAAACAATTAGGCCATGACCCCCTAGGAAAACTCCTCAATGTAGTAATCCAAGAATAATGGGAAGGAGAAGAAGGACACTGAGAAGGTGGTGTGAGTTCCATAAAATTGCCACTCACAACACGAAATAATGTCATGCGAAATAGGCACTGGTGGTTGAGCTAAAAGTCTTAGAGACTGATGCATGCTCTAACTATGAGTCATAAACTGACAAGGGAACCGATAAGGGAAATATGATCATTGACATTGAACCCACTACGACAATAGTCTCCACTAAGCTCCAAAATGTGGAACCTAAGGATCCATATGAGGGGGAGCATATCTTCCACTCGTAGATGTGGGTAAAGGGTTTCTTGATGTAGTTCATCATTGGCAGTAGGAGCCAGAAGAACCTGATCTTAGCTGGGATTGTTAAAAGATTAGAGTTGTCAACAATGCCACACCCACAATTTTACACCATCGGGTGGCTCCACCAAGGGAGAGATCTCTATTTTAGTCAGTAGCATCACCTGCCTTATAGCATCAATCCCTTTGCAGATGAGGTATTATGTGATGTTTCCCCTCTAGAAGTCTATGATGTTTTGTTAGGTCAACAATACCTATGGAAGCATCATGCTTTATATGAATCTAGACCTCATTTTGTTATTATTACTTTCAATCATAAATTGTACAAGATACCAGAGTTAGTGCCACCTACTACCCTTTCTTTGATCTCTGCTAAATAATGCAGTAAGATCATTTCCAAGGCCAAATTTTTTTTCTTCATTATGATTCGCACTTAAAACAAGGGGAATATTTTTTCCACATTCACATCCTCCATACAGGTCTCCTTCACATGACAACAGAAAATGGATAAGTTCGTGGAGGAGTACAATGACATCTTCACCTCACCCACAGGGGTACCCCTACACTGTCACGTCATGCACTCCATCGATATGACCCTAGGCATGCTGCTAACCAATGGACCAACCTACTAATGTTATTTTCTAGAGAATATTGAAATCAAGAGGCAAATTTAGGAGTTGTCACAGAAAGTGTACATCAGACCAAATTCATCACCTTGTGGGAGCCCAATCATGTTGGTACAGAAGAAGGATAGAACATGGAGGGTTTATATTGACTATAGGGAACTAAATAAGAACATTTTCCTGAAAAGGTATCTAATCACAGAGATTGATGACCTGAATTTGGACCAACTGAAGGGGGGTAAATATTTTAGCAAGATTGATTTGAAGTCTAGTTATCACCACATACCAATTGAACCCTTCGATGTGTGGAAGAGTGCCTTTAAGTCCAAGTACGACCTTTTCAAATGGTCGGTCATGACTTCTGGGTTAACGAGTTCCCCCACAACCCTCATGTGACTAATGGGTGACATCTTATTGCCCTTCACCAACTCATTTTCAGTAGTGTACCTAGATGACATCCTGATCTTTAGCCAAAGTTGGGAAGAGCACATGCACCATATTCTATAGATCCAACAAACCCTATGACAACATAAATTAGGTTCCAATTTGGAGAAATGCACATTTTTTATAGCCCAAATTCAATATTTTGGGTACATCATTGATGAGTGGGGTGTGCATGTGGACCTCGCTAAGGTACAAGTTATTCAGGATTGGTTAGCCCCAACCACTGTAACAAAGCTCTTCAACTTTCTGGGTCTTGCCAATTTCTATCATATGTTCATGTTGGGATTCTCTCATATCACTTGGACTTTGAGTCAAGTCATGAAGGGTGGAGTGAAAGAAAAGTTATTTTTGTGTGAATCCTAATGGAAGGTGTTTGATGAGTTGAAGCATCACCTCTACTCTGCACGAGTGCTCACATTACTAGACCTACAAAAACCATTTGAAATTGAGACAAATGATTTTGATTATGCTATTGGTGTAGTTCTTACCCAATAAGAGCATTTGATGGCATATCGAAGTGAGACGCTTTTAGATACAGTTCAAAATTATCCCACCTATGACAATGAGATGTATTCTATTGTGCAAGCCTGCCGACAATGGAGGCATCACATTATGGGGAAGGAAACAATCATCTACATAGACCACTAACTCTTGCAACTCATACAAACACAAGGAAAGATTCAGAACGATCACCATTAGAAATGGTCCACATATCTGCAACAAGTCCATTTTAACATTAACTACAAGAAGGGAAGCACCAATAATGTTGCAAACTACCTTCGCTGACTGCCGGTTATGGCACTGACCAATATGCTCGACTCTTATGGACATGAGACCTCCGGATGGCCACATCTTTACAACGGTGATCCGGAATTTGGCACCATATACCAGATGCTCCTGGAAGGTAATAAAGTTATAGAATTTCACCTCGAGGACACATTTTTATGCTACTTGGAACACCTCTATGTTCCTTCAAGCGATCATGCAAAGATGATTTGGGAGGTGCACTATAGTTAGGTTACTAGACATTTTTGGATAAAGAAGATAGTGGGAGTGTTGCAGAAGTATTTCTCATACCTGAACCTTCAATAGGATGTTGAGAAGTACATTAGATCCTACACTTCTTGCACTATCTCCAAACCTAAAATCAAGAAGCAAGGCTTATATACTCTTCTACCTAGTCCTAACTAGCCCTGGTAATCCATCTCCATGGATTACATGTTGGCCCTTCCTTCTACCAAGCATGGTAGGACTGTGTTTTTTTTGTCATTGACAGATTCTCTATGATGGCCATTCTAGCGATCTGCAAGAAGAGTATCACAACAAAAGCCACTAAAAAACTCTTCTTTGAATGAGTATGGGTACACTATGGGAGCCCACAATCTATTATATTAGACTGGGACAAATGGTTCCTAAGTGCATTTTGGTCAAGCCTCTTGTTGTTGGGTACCAAACTCACTAGGTCCATGACCTTTCACCCCCAAACTGATCCCTAAATAAAGGTCCTCAATAGGATGATCATTCACATCGTACACATGTACAAATTGAAAGCACCCATGCACATGGGATGAGAGCCTCCTCTATGTCCAACAAAACTACAAAGTGGCTCTCCATAGCTAAAATGGACACAACACCTTTCAGGTGAAACTGGGATTCTAGCCACTATGTCCCTTTGATGGTGCCATACCACTTGCAGCTACTCAAGAAGACTCGACTCATGTCCAGTCTGAAGCTGACAAGGCTAACAACTTCATTGAGCACATTCGACAAATCTCCTAGTAGGTCCATGACATATTGGAGATATCAAATGTAAAGAACAAGAAATGTCATGATCAATATTGGGTGCCACACAAGTTCTAGGTGGGTGACAAAGCTTGGTTAGATTTGTAATAAGAGTGCCTCGTTGGGCCCCATCACAAGCTTCACCCACACTGATATGGGCCTTACAACATCACTAAGGCTATGGGGGATAATTATTTCAAGCTCAACATTTCATCATTCATTGGCCTACACCGAGTATTCAATGTGGACCGACTGCGGCCATACTTCCCCCATTGTTGGACACATTTGACATTGTTGAGTAGTTGACAATAAAAAAGCTCAACCCAAGCTATATCGAATAGGGAAAAATTGATAGGATCATGGAGACACATATCAAGAAAAATATCTAGTAGGGAATCTAGCTATATCAAGTTATCAAAGTAGGCCAACTCCTTCACCAAGGAAAGTGACTCACTAGGGACCAGGTTCAATAGAAATTTCCTCACCTCACGAAGGCTTTGCATGCAATGGGTACTGTTGATTCATACGGGAGGAGGATTGATCCAGGTGGATATTGGTGGAAACATCCCTATTCCACCTAGGAATCTAGTCGGTTTCATCAACTTCCTTGATTATAGCTGCATTTACTATTTTTACCAGTTTTTTAGGTCTTGAACTTCCAGAGCTGTTTTGAACACCTAAACTAAATTTTTTTGAGGTTCATAGTAGGCACCCAGCCACAGGAAATTCATGCCACAAATCCTATATTACTTGGGGATATATTTCTAACGAGGTATCACATGCACCAAAAAAAGATTGTATGACCAAGTTACGACCCCGGGAAGTTGGCTTCCCAACTCACCCAATGGGGCCCACAAACTCTTGGTTTTCCATCTTCTAGAGTTAGGGTTTTAGTTTTTTAATGTTTCCCTTTGTTGTTTAATAATAAAAATTCCCTTCAGCCTCATTGTAACAAATTTTATAGGCATGTAGCCACCACAACTATTCTCAGAGATAAGCTACCATCACCCGAGCTAGTTTATTTTCATTCTATATGTAAGCATCTTTCAGTTCTTTGATATTAATAAAAATTAATGAATCTTTATTAATGCTTCATCTCTATTTTTATGTTTATGTTTGTATTCTGTTTCTTTCTTGCATAAATATGGATCAACCTGTAGGCCCAAAGTAAGTTACAACAAACTAGGCATTACAAGTGTATGGGTTTTTTACAATAATTTCATTTATTTATCAAAACACGAAGCGTAGCATAAACAATTTATTCAATGTGCTTTAAATTCCACCCATATCAAACATCATAGCTTTGGGAACTTTGATGTACATGTATCCTTTCACCCATGACTTATAGAGGGAATAATATATAAAGGATGACGACTTTAAGGAAGTGTTTTAGAAGTCACAAAGCTAGATTCATGTGCATGATGGTTACAACATAATTAACTACCATCTCCAAAATGGGTTACAGTACATGATGAAAAAATTATGTGTTCATAAAGGTGAGAAAATGTAGCCAACTACGTGATCCAAAATTGATCTTGAAACTCTCTAAGTCTTCATGAACTCTCTATAATTTATGCTAAATATTAAAAATCTTGTGAAGATCAAGCTTATGAGAGGAATCCTCATCACAGTTGCTAACTGCGATCAGCGCAGATCAACGAGGGCCATCAATCAATCACGCAGAGCGGCGGACCTTGGTAACGTGCGTTGTCCCGAATTACCAAAGTTAGTGATGGTTTGAGTCAAGTTGCTAATTACATGTCGCATGGAAAACCCCTCAAAGAAGGAAATACACATGTGCATAGACCCGAAAAATCATGAAATGCAGCACAAAGTGTTTCGGTTCTATCTAAGGCGGGATTCCATAGAAACCGACAAGATATAGGAAGGGCTTTGTGTGGTAAGCAGTTTAGACCGAGTCCCACCTAATGCCACACAGTGAGTGACACGCGTCTAGCGAAAGAGAGAGAAACCAGTCACATCAGATGAGTAAACGTCGAGCAAGTTATCCGCCTGATATGTGCGATGACCATAGGATCTGGAGGGTCTAGATCAATAGTGGAGATGCGACCGATGGATGACCGGATTTCATGAAGTTATAAAGCAGATTGTGTGGGATTTTGAAGTCCAATGTGGATGATGAGTTGGCAGAGATTCGTGTTTTGCGGGCATTCTTGGAGTAAATGGAATAACAATGATTTCAAATGATTGAGTGTTTCCAGTGAACCTAACACACTCATCCTTTAAAGGAATAGGTGGCCACCTCCCTATAAGGCGTTATGCAGTTACTATAACCACCGAAAGAAGGGATTCGAATGGAAAGAGGCAAGGAACCAGAAAGCCGAGAAGCAGAAACAAACAATCAAGAAGCAGATTGGCTTTAAAGCCATAGACTGATAGAGAGTTGATTAGAGTAGCCAAAGAAGCAGTAAGTAGACCTAGAAGCAAAGAAACTAGAGCTAAGCTAACCTGAAGAAGAAAAGTCAACAAGTTAACCTGGTTTAGGACAGAGATAGAGAGAGTCAGAGAGTCTGGGTACTCCAGAGAAAACTTGAGAGGCTCAAGCGAACTCCTCTCCATTGCTTGTTAGGTATTAAGTCTCAGATTGGACTTATACCATTATAATCAATAGAGTAGGAGAGTCTGTGTACTCCAGAGAGAATTGGGGGATCCATAAAACTCTAATAGACTTCTAAAGAGCCACGAGGCTGCAGTGAAGTTGTAGCACAACAGGAGATCGAATGATCAAGATATGGTTAGTTGTTTGAGGTGTGTCAAAGGTAGGAGAAGGAGTTCCAGAGACAAAAGTAGAATTCCGAGGGAGTGAGAGAAGCCAGAAGCTCGAGAAGCTCAGAGCACTCATTGAAGGCATCAAGACTAGAGAAGCCTAGACCTGTCTGCAGAACAAGGATAGTCAGCGGTAAGATGGCATTCTAAGCCCATTGGTTCAGTTGTAAACCAATGGTGTTAGGTGTAGCACTTGTAAAATAATTGAATCCATAATCCTAGAGAGCCTAATTGAGTTGATTAGAGCTCAACGAGACGTAGCCCAAGATATTAGGGTGAACTCCATATTATATTGTTGCCTTATGGGTTTGTTGAATTGCTGCTTTATTTACTGTTATTTATGTTTCACATAAGCACTCACCAGTAAAAAAAAAATACAAGCATGCACCTATATTTTCAAGCATTTCTTAATTCTGCATGGTTAATCATTAAGATGTGGGAAAATTTAAAGCTTTGGAAGTGAGAGAGGTTCTTGTAAGTTAGACAAGAAGCCTAAGAGACCCATTTTCATATCACGTGGTATCAGAGCCTAAGATTGATTAACCCCACCTTCAAAGAACGTTGTATCAGAATGTTTGATTGATAGGGAAAAGGTTGCTTGTTTGAAAGGTGTTTGGACAGTCAAGGATTGATTGCCTCATTGATTATATGCATGGTTGCAGACTGACTATTGTTTGAGTTTATAGAGGTGAAGGGAAAGCTATTGATAGCTAATTCCAAGAAGGACAAGAAGGAAGAACGGCTAGAGGCATTATTCTATCCAAAGGACCTCATGGAAATCCTTGAAGCATGAAAGGTTGTTGCAAGAGGTTACTAAATAAGCTCTTTAATAATCTTGTTTGAAGGTTTTTTTTGTGCATTTTGAAAATGACAAGTGAGTTCTCAAATTCTTCTTGCTCCCCAAGTTCCTTTGATGGAGACATGAAGCAAGACTTGTCCACCATGATGGATATGGTGAGAGAAATGTATGAGGATGGAAGGAAGAGCAACATACTTATAGAGCAGTTGAATTCCGTGGAGGAAGAGAAGCAGAAGCTTTTTGGCAAATTGCAAGAAATGGAGAGGCAACTTCATATTGCAAATATGAACCTGAAAAGGATGCATGAGTTGGATTCAAAACTCTTTGTTGCCAAAGAAGCCTTGGCCAAGTATCAACTTGAAGAAGAGGTAAACCATTCCTGTTTGTCTTCAAATTCTTCTAAGAATGCTTATATTGGTTCTTTCAAGAAACATACCAGAGGCATAGGTTCCAAGCTAATGTCCAAGATGGGATATGACGGAAAATGATTGGGAAAACATGCACAAGGTATTTTTTATCCAATAATTGTTGAGGAAAGGCATAAGTATTTGGGTCGTGGCTATGGATAGTCTTATGGAGAGAGTTCCAAAGCTACCATGAAGGCCATTGAAACAATTCCAAAACGGAGTTTCATTGCAGTTCCTCTACCTCAGAAGTGTGAGGATTGTATTCACGAAGAATGCAATAGCTCCAAACATCATTCACAGGATGCAGGTGTTCAGAAGCACACACTTGAACTAGAGAGTTGTGGAAACTCTAACAACCTTGAAGAAAGTGATGGTGTTCTCAAGGAGGCCACTTCTTCATTTGCTTCACCTACTCATGAAGGCAATAAAGGTGAAAGAGGCAAGTATAAGTCTGGTTCTAAACACATTCCTTTTGATTTTGTGAAGCATGGAAAAAGAATTGCATGTTCTTTTTATGGTTTGGATAACAATTATGTTTCTAGATGTTGGAAGAGGATGGCCACATACAAGAAACTTTTGAAGGAAAGGAAGCAAGCAGCCAAAGGTCCATAGGACAAGGCAAATCATGTTGTCAAAAGGATGCACATGTGTTGCACTTACTGCCATAAGAAAGGACATCTTGCTAAAAGGTGTTGGACTTTGAATCCAGCACTACTTCCACCAAAGCTAAAGGAGAAAGTGGAAAAATAAAATGGCAGGGATGGAAATAAAGATTCCATGATTGATGTGTTTCAGGATGATTCACATATTAATGATGATGTGTACACAAAGGAGGGACCTTTGAAATGGATTGGTAAGAAATGGTTAGAATTCTTATCCAATTAAGGTTGCATGCCTATTGATGCATATGTTTTCATTTCTTAGTGGAATGAATGCAAGTTGTAGGATCTTACCAAAATGGTAAATGGAAATAAGTTGAGTATGAAACTCACTTTATTGCTACAACAATATGTTCATTTTAGCTTCGAAAGTACAGTGTACTTAAGCGAAAGTTGAAATATGGAATGCATGCATGAGCATGAGATGCATGTGATGTTGGCTTGGGAGAAGTTAACTTGGTCTCCAAAAGGGAGATAATGATGAAATGTTTCATCTTTTGGAAAAGAGTCCTAAAGGTATTTTTCCTTCATGCTTGACTTGAAGAATCATTTGTTGTAAAGGCATGTTTTATTGGCTTGTTATCTAGTCAATCATTTGAATGCAGATATAAGACATGGAAGGGTTCACAAGATGTGAAATATGTTTCTTTGTTGAAGCAGGAGTTGGTCCATCCAGTTGTTGTCTATATACATGCTGTTGTTAACAGTTGTTGTTGGCAACTTTTCAAATAGGTACAAATGAAAGTTTTGTGGAGCAGATGTACTTCACATTCGTTTGAGCCACCTTGGATCAAGGATCAAGGCAAAGAAGTTCAAACCACCTTCTATAAACTTCACAGCAGAAGTTCTGCATGAATTCAAGGAGGAAAATAGTTCTTCCCGAGACGACCAACCCATCCAAGAAGGGAAGTGGTTAGAGATTTTGGTTCAGAGGCACTATGCAAAGGCAAGTGTAGGGAGGTTGAAAGAAGAGGGTGTTGTTACTCTCATTTATTGCAAAGATCAGTATATCCGTCTTTTGGTGGACCAAAAGTTCTTTTAGTGGGAATGGGTGATCCAAAATCAATCCTGAAACTCTCTAAGACTTCATGAACTCTATATAATTTATGCCAAATATTAAAAATATCATGAAGATCAAGCTTATCATAGGAATCCTCATGACAATTGCTAACTACGATCAGCACGGATAAACGAAGGTCGTTGATCAAGCGTGCAAAGCGGTGGACCATGGTAACGCGCGCTGTCGCAAATTACCAAAGTCGGATATGGTTTTAGTCAACGGGGGAGGAATTTGATATGAAATTAGCAACAAGTCGCTAATTGCATATTGGAGGGCAAACCCCTTGAAGAAGGAGAGCCACATATGCCCAAACCCAAAAAATCATGAAATGCAGCAGAAAGTGTTTTGGTCCATCCGAGATGGGTTCCCCAGAAACTGGTAGGATATCGGAAGGGCTTCGAGCAATAAGCAGTTTAGATCGAGTCCCGCCCAATGCCACACATCAAGTGACATGCGTCCAGCAGAAGAGAGAGAAAACCACTCACATTGGATAGGTAAACGTCGAGCAAGTTACCACCCGATATGTGTGATGACCATAGGATCTAGAGGGTCCAGATCAATGGCGAACATGCGACTCGATGGATTAGCATATTTGACAAAGTTATAAAGCAGATTGTGTGGGATTTTGAAGTCCAACATGGATGATGAGTTGGTAGAGATTCGTGTTTCGTGGGCATTCTTCGAGTAAACAGAAATAACGACCATTTAAAACAATCGAGTGTTTCCAGTGAACCTAACATACTCATCGATTAAAGTAATAGGTGGCCATCTCCCTATAAGGCATTATGCAGTTACTGTAACTGTCAAAAGAAAGGATTCGAATGGATAGAGGCAGGGAACTAGAAAGCCGAGAAGTGGAAACAAACAGTTAGGAATCAAATTGGATTTAAAACCACAGACTGATAGAGAGTTGATTAGAGCAGCCCAGGGAGCAGCAAGTAGACCTAGAAGTAGAGAAACCAGAGCCGAGCTGACCTGAAGAAGCAAAGGCAACAAGTGAACTAGGGTTAAGATAGAAACAAAGAGAGTGAGAGAGTCTGGGTACTCCAGAGAAAACTTGAGAGCTTCAATTGAACTCCTCTGCATTGCCTGTCAGGTATTGAGTCTTAGATTGGACTCATACCATTATAATCAATAGAGTAGGAGAGTCTGTGTACTCTAGAGAGACTTGGGGGATCCAAGTACATTCCTACTTATTGTATCTATTGTCTGAGACTCAAATTGAGCTCATTGTAATAGCCAGAGCCACCAAAGGTTGGAGGCAGAGCCACAGAGCCAGAGAACTCTAATATACTTCTGAAGAGCCACGAGGCTATAGTGAAGTTGTAACACACCAGGAGATTGAACAATTGAGCTGTGGCTAGTTGTCTAAGGTGTGTCGAAGGTAGGAGAATGAGTTCCAAAGACAAAAGTAGAATTAAGGAGTCAGAGAAGCCAAAAGCTCGAGAAGCTAAGAGCACTGACTAAAGGAGTCAAGTCTAAAGAAGCCTAGACCTGTCTATAGAACAAGGACAACCAAGGGTAAGATGGCATTCTAAGCCCATTGGTTCAGCCGTAAACCAATGGAGTTAAGTGTAGCACTTGTAAAAGAATTTAGGCCATAATCCTATAGAGCCTAATCAAGTTGATCAGAGCTCAAGGAGACGTATCCCAAGATATCAGGGTGAACTCCATATTATATTGTTGCCTTATGGGTTTGTTGAATTGCTGCTTTATTTACTGTTATTTGTGTTTCACATAGGCACTCAGTAGTAAAAAACAAATACAAGCATACACCTATATTTTCAAGCATTTCTCAATTCCACATTGGTTAATCATCAAGACTTGGGAAAATTTTAAGCTTTGGAAGTGGGAGATGTTCTTTTAAGTTAGACAAGAATCCTAAGAGCCCCATTTTCAGATCATTACAGAGGCTTCAAGGTTGCATGGAAGATAATAGGAAAGTTGCAGAGGTGTGTGTACTGGCCCAAGATGTATGGAGGTGCAGCTTGGTTCATAAGAGGGTTTATGCTTTGTTGTACCAACAAACCTAGTAACAATAAACATGGTTTATACCATCCATTATTTATACCCACTCCTCCTTGGGAAAACATTTCCATGGAATTTGTGGGAGGTTTACTAACATCCAAGAAGTGACATGACTACATGTTCATGGTAGTTGAAAAGTTCACTAAGATGCACATTATCATGCGCTGTAGAAAGGGCATCAATAAGAAAGAAGGAACAAACTTGCTCTTTAGATAGGTCTAGTTGCACTTTGGTATCCCAAGGAGAATCATTTCAAATAGGGACACAATATTTCCTTGTGCACTTTGGACTATGTTGTGGGAGAACACAAACATGAATTTGAAGAGGTATACAACAAGCCATCCAAATATAGATGAGAAAATAGAAGTGGTTAATAGGAATTTGGTGTAACTTTGATGGTTTAAAATCGAAAGCATATAAACAGTTGGGATGAAATCTTGGTATGCATAAAACACTCTTATAGCATAGAATTCCACACTTCTACTAGTAATTCCCCATTTGAAAATGTTTTGGATAATTGAATCTACCTTCATCTTTCAAATAATGCATATGGTCAACAAGAAGGAGAGGGATAGGTGTTACCGGGAATAGTTTCCACTCGGAGCTACTATTCCCACTAAGACTGGTAGCTATCTCAGAAACAAACAAGTAAAGTCTACTTTCGCTTTCCTTTATGAAAATAGATAAGAGTGGAACAAAGGACACCAACCTTAGTCTTGCGCTTGGTTTCCTTGCTTAATTCCTCTCCTTCCTAATAGATCTTTGTCGCTTCTTCTTCATCTGCCCAGCTTCAAAGAGCACCTGTGGAATCAAAGCAGCATACTACTATCGAAGAACAGAGATCTATATTCATAAATAATACAGGATCATATATGTATTAACCATACAAATGCATATACATTCAAACATACAAGAATATGGAGGAAAACTTTAATAGCTTTATTAAGATCAAGAATAGCAAGAGGATTACAACCATATGTTCTGACCCAGCATCATCCTCCAGTAAGAAAGCCCTTCTTCCCCTCAAGTAAAGCTTAGATCACCCAACACTATGAACTTACACTAGAAAACCAACAACACTTCTCTACAAGATACAAGATTCGAGCCTCCGGATATCTGTGATGAGGGGTCCATATATAGATGATTGTAGGGGGATGAGTCATCTTCTGGGGTTTTGATTAGCTTCCTCTCTCCGATAGTTCTTGATTCCACTTGGAGACTGATGATCTCTTACTCATGATTGGTCGAAAACAGAGAGGCAAGTGTCAGAGGGGAAGCTTCTGGAAGATTCCATGATTTTCCACCTCGCCAATTGTCCCTGCCATTTGTCCATTCTCAACCATCGCACCCTACAGAGGGGCAATTTAGTATGCGTCGCAACCTTTACATTGGGAAGGTGATACGCATCGCACCCTCTACACTGGGTATTCAGTATGGTCCAGTTTTGACCATTTCTGAGCAGTTTTTAGTGGAGAACTTCTGGAGGATGATGTAATCAGCTGGCCTTGTTCCTTTAGGTAGTGAAGCAACACTTTTAGGGACTTAGGAGCCCTCAGTTTATGGAAATTTATGATTGGGGTTGCAGTGCCCAAAAATGTCTATAACAGTTGCCCCCTAAAGCATGAGGTCATTAATCTTTTGATGTCGAGTGAAATGCTTTACCATGAGGATCCAAAGTTTTTTCGAGCTGCGAGGTGACCTGTAATAAGATACAATACAATACATTATCTTAACAACATTTTTTTCATGATCTAGCTGAGGCGGGCATTCCCATGCTTAGCTTTATAAATTCATTTTCATGTACATAGGATAGACAATTGTCTGTGTGGCAGAATAATGATTCGGACTCATCATCCCTTGATTTGGATGATCATCTGTTTGGAAATGATGTACATTTGATGTCTTTATATTCCTAAATATATCGCAGCCAGGATGGATGAAACTAGATCCGGGGTCTTCAAAACTCATTCAATATTCACTTGGAGTACAAGTCGATCCATGTGAAAAATGTTCTGGAGTCGAACATGGAAAGACATCGCCTGATTACCAGCCAATGATGTAAGTTGTTAGTAGGCACGAGAGGAATCACCAATAATGACAATGACCCTCAAGGTACAACAGTACAATTCACATGGTGTGAAAAAGGACTTGGAGTTGAACACCATGCAAAATCTCTCGGTCGAAGGCCATTAATGTAAACCTGTCACCAAAAGTGAGAAACTTGCCATTGAGGCATGCAAACTTCAAAGTACTGAAAGGGTTGTTCCTAGGTCGACTTATTGGATAATGAGCTGATGTCGATAAGAAATGACCCGTCGTAGGAGGGCCTTAATGAATCCCAAATCTACGACACGGAATGAAGCAAATGTTTTTGGAGGTGAAAACGATCTGATGATACAGCGTTTAGGGTGGCGGTCATGAAAGAATGGAGCATGAATGTATTGCAGTGGGTGAGACACAGGCGAATTCTCTGAATGACTTCTCTTGAACATATCGGCGACAATGATGATGGATTGGTTGCGTTAACCCCAAATATGGATGGTGTGAAGGACTAATGGTGATATGACCAGTGAACGAAACAACCCAACCTAGCTTGGATGCGGAAGGAAAGTGTCATGTTCAAGAGCGACTTCCTACCAATAAGTTTTTTCAAGTTTTCTTCCCAATTTTCCCCAGTCATTGCTGACCAGTACCTCTTTATTTTTGTCAAGCTTGAGGAGGATAACATATGCTTGTTCTATAATCCGCCCTTCGGGCGAACCTGTCACTATATTTTAGCGAGCCTAGCAACAGTGAAACTCGTTCTCATCCATTTGGACGAGTTTGTCGCTATTCAGTTTTAACGAGTTTAACAACAAAGATAACTTGGTCCTTTTCAATTTTAGAGAGTCTGAAAGGGACAAAAAGGAGACTCCAAAGATTATTTTTCATCATATAATCCCTTAAGTCCAAAAAAGTGTAAAATAATATGAAAGGGATGAATTTTCGATAGTTTTAACGAGCCGAACAAGACAAGCGCTCAATATTTTTGTGTAATAATCCCTCAAGTCCAAAAAGATTAAAATCTAGAGGAGGAATAGCACTTATGATGACTTTAATTAGCTGGAGAGGCTAATCGCTTGGCAACCTTTTCATATTTTAGGATTTAGTTGAAAAGAGCTTAAAGGAGACTCATTTTTCGAGGAACGAGTGATGATTTCAGGGAGCAGCTGGTTCCAGGTAAGGTTTGGAATTTCCCAATCACGACAGTGTCACAAGGATGGCTAATAAAATCACTCTTCCCAGATGTTCCTATAAGGGGTAAACAATCAAATGGAGGTGAATAATCGACTAAAACAGAGTGGAGGTGATGATGAGAACACGACCAAGGCTCAAAAGCTGACGATAAGGAATTCACAATGGTTATTTACTTGTTCATTTTTTAATGAGCTTAAAATTTGGGGGAAGCATTTGCTCATTGCTTATGTTTATTTTTTAATGAGCTTGAATTCTGCATTAAAACTGCTCGTGATAATGGTCATTGATTCTTTGATTCACCATTAGCATTTTGTTCTTTCAAATATTGTACTACCTGTTCAACTGCTTCATCACACCGATTAGAAATGAAAATATATGCTTGATAAATGAGTTAAGAACACTAATATCTTACTTGAATTACGTGAATGGTAATTTAAAAGTGACTTTTACCTCTCATTTTACCTTTTCATTTGAACTTGTTTTGTTGGAGCTCTGGAGGTGCTTTCCCCCCCGATTTTCACCAGTTGATTCTGGGAGATTCTGTGGACGATTCTTGACACCGTCTGGACTAGGTTGGAGCTAAACTTGTGCTCTTCAATTGCATTCTTTTCTTTTTGAATTCTGAGCCTGTTTCCTTGCTTTGCCGAGCCTCTGGGGTTTGAACGACTCGCCTTGGCTCCATCACACCCTTCCTTAATCGAAAGGTACGATGCATACTGGCCTTCTCACTGAATAGTCAGTATGCATCACTCCAAGTACACTTGCTGAGGTGCAATGGGCGCAAGGAGGAAACTTTTTGCACAACTTTCTCATAGATTTTTGCCTGTTTTTTTTCCAAATCAAGATCCTGACTCTTCTCTTGTTTGTTTTTCAGAGATTCATCGGAGAAAAATGGTTGTTACATGGCGAGAACGTGAGCATGAAGAAGAGGACATGGTTACTTTACATGATCTGGGCACGGTAGCTGCATTACGGAACTGTGGCTTGTTGAAGTTTTTTCGCATCTCTAGCATGAGGCAACAAATCAACTTGTTGCAATATTTCCTCAATGCTTGGGATCCTATCAACCAGGTGTTCCAGATTAGGGGCAAATTGATCCCCTTGACTGTCGTGGACATCTATTTTTTGACCGGTTTATCGCGGCATGGTGCCCCTCTCTCATTATCGGGTTCTGCCTGCGGGGGCGAGTCCATGAGGGAGTATATTCACCGGCACTGCAGAGAGGGATTTCAGCCGAGTACAGATGGCAAGATCAATATCTGAGATGTCACTGACCGGCCCTTGAGGACCATTCTGTTCAATTTCGCTAGACTAGATGGTATTTCTGCTCTTCACATAGCTAACAGGTCTTACATGCAGTATGCTTTGGAATGCCTTGAATTGAAGGTGTTCAACTGGTGTGATGCAGTACTCTCTGTGATGAAAGAACAACTAACCAAGGTAAAAAGCAGAAGATCCAAGAATTTCAGCTATGGTTATATTTTGACTACTTTCGCTTTGGAGAGGATCCCACTGATGCAGCCGTAGTACATCTCACTTGGCCTACCTCCATCGACTGAACCACGAATGCAGAGATGGGTTGACCTCATGTCTAGACATGCTAGCCAGCCTCAGATTTCCTTTTTTGATACTTTATTCGAGTGGTTCAATCGTCAGGAGATGGTTTATGCCAAGTTTCCATATGCTGGCATGGATTTCCGGGGTGACCCGGATTTAGTGTTGCCGGCCGACGAGTAGTGGGGTGCTATGGGTAAATCTTCTGACCATATCTCTGTTCATTGTTCTTTATAATGTTCTTATGTTTTCTTGATCAAGACTAATCAAACTAATGTGCTCATGTAGATATTGGACTAGTTCGACCGGCAGTACACCGCAGAGACCCAATGGCCGCTCCAGCAGGAGAGGCTGTGGGGAGGGCCACCCTTTGTGACCTTGACGTGGTCAAGACTCTTTCAGAACTACAAGACCATATCGAGGGTCTCACCCTTCGTATCCTGGATGTGAGGACCGGCGAGCTGCCTCTGTGGTTGTAGCGACATACTATTGGAGTGTCGAGTCGATGGACTAGGCTTTTACACATGATTGCACAGGCGGTGACTTGTTATCACCAGCATCATTAGACTAGGGTGCCCCCTAGCATTTCAAGTTTTGGGTCATTTGACCAATTTTGTCTTGGTTACAGAACATTATGTATAAACTATAAACAATTATGTATATATTTTTGATTTTCGTAGCTTTATTCTAGTTAAGTTACATGATCCTGCTGCATATATTGATGTGATGCTTCTTTTTATAAATGTTGCAAATGTCTATCTAACACATAATTTTCCAATGAGTCTGTCAATGTGTTTAAACTTCTGGAAATATGTTGATATTGAATGAAATCGAACTGTCTTTCCAAAATCCTGACTCTTAGGAACATGTGGTAGATGGCTGGATTCCGTACGGAATAGATGTCGGTGAGTTGTAGAATGACGAGTTGTGAGTCTAGCCTGAGGATAAGTTGGCATATGCAATGTGTGATGGCATCAGAGAGGAGTTCTATCAACGCGCTGTATTCAGCGATATTGTTCGTCAACCGACCAATACATACCCCTCTGAAACTTACTAACTCGCCGCTGGGATCGAAGATGGCCCATGCCGTAGAAGACAGGTTCCGCGAACTATGAATTGCTTCATCGGCATATCCAATGAATGATTCCAATAGGTTTGACATCTGCAACGAATGAAAAAAAGCATATTACCTAACCAAAATAATTTCTCTTAGCGAAAACAAAAATGTAACAAAAGCATGATGATTACTATGGGGAATTAAGCATAGTAATGCTTGAGGTACAACCCGTTGCGAGGTTGCGGCAGTGGAATCCCATCATAGTCCATCAACTCATAGGTTCCTTTTTCTAATACATGCTTAACAATATAGGGACCCATCCATAACGATTTGAATTCCCTGCTCCCAACTTATCAGATTCCTAGTCGTAAAGTAAGACCATGCCACCTTCTGAGAAGACGCGAGGTTTGACATTTTTGTCGAACTGCGCTTTGAATCGTTTCTTATGAGCTTCATTAGCCAAAGCTACATCGCGATGGGTTTCATCCAATTGGATTAGTTCCAAGAAACGAGCCTCTTCTTCTGAGGTTCCAAGGAGAAGCTTGACTACAAGTGTGAGGGACGAGATTTCACATTGAACTAGTAAGATTGCTTCCAGACCGTACACAAGTTGAAAAGGTGTAAACCCGGTTGCATTTATTCCCAATGTCTGGTATGCCCACAAGGCTGAGTACAGGAGCAGGTGCCAATTCTGTTTATGTACTCTGATCATTCTTTGCAGCATGCACTTCAGGACTTTGTTGATTGCCTCAACTTGTCTGTTATCTTGCGGATAGTACAGAGTAGAGCTGTTGTGGGACAGTCCTAATTTGACAGCCAAATCAACCATCATGTGATTGCGAAAATGCGATCCATGATCTATGACTATGGCCTATGGAATGCCGAATCTGGAGACTACGTGCTTAAAAAAGAAAAGGGCAGTCGTTTCGCCACTGTTGTTTAATGTAGGCATCACCTTGGCCCACTTGGTAAAATAATCTACCGCGACTATGATATACCCATGCCGCACGGCCGAGGTGGGGTTACATGTCATAAAATCTATGCCCCATTTTGCGAACGGCCCAATAGCAACTACTGGTTGCAGCGGTGCAGGTGGTCTTCTAGTTTTGCTATCGAAAATTTGGCAAGCATGGCAACTTCTAACTGCGGTTATGTAATCTTTGAACATTGTTGGCCAGAAGTATCCTACTCGCAAAATGTTTTGTGTCGTAGCATAACCAGATTGATGCCCCCCACATGCGCCTGAATGACAGTCATTCAGGACTTTTTCGGCCTCCTCATGGCTGAGGCACCTCCACAGAACTGTATCGATACCACGACAGTAAAGGGTATCGCCGACGATCACGTAGTCTATCACTTGGTATCGAATCCGTCGTTGTTCGGAGCGTGAGGTGTTAGACCTATATGTTTATGTCTGGAGATAAACGATTATATCTTCGTACCATCGATTGCTTGAAGATATCATAAACAAATTTTCATCCACGATCGCTTCTTCAGATGTTGCATCGTTGGATGATGATGGGAGATCACATAGTAACTCCGCGAATACCAGGGATTTCTTTGATTTGGATTTTTTGAATTCCAGATCAAACTCTTGTAAAATTTCTATCCGTTTTGAATATTTCCTCTCCAGCAACTGTCGCGACAATATATAAATCATGGGATTGCAATCTGATAAAATGGTAGTTTTTCTGAAGAGGATGTAGTGTCGAAATCTCTGTATCACTTGAATAGCTGTTAGGGCTAGCTTTTCAACGTAGGAGTATTTCATTTCCGTATCACTTAAGTTTCAGCTTAAATAATATATAGGATGTTCAATTCCATTATCCTCTTGAACTAAAACCATTGCTATGGTCGTATCTGCTGCAGCCAGATACAGGTTAAAGTCTTTTTGATAATCAGGAGCATACATTAATGACGCTTTTATTAGAGATTGTTTTAAAGCATCAAAGGAAGCTTGTGCGACCTGATCCCAAACGAAGGGTACTTCTTTTTTTGAATAGACGAGTATAACCTTTAGCTAGTTCAGTGTAATTTGGAATGAACCTCCTAAGGAAGTTTTCTTTCCCTTGGAGTTTCTGAATCTGAAGCAAGTTTGAAGGTGGCGGAAAATCGATGATTGCCTAAACCTTACATGGGTCGAGATAAATCCCATCCTCTGAGACCACGAAGCCAAGTAAACGACCAAAACTGACACAAAACACGCATTTTTGCTGATTGAGTCGTATCTTGTAGTGTCAGAAACGTAGAAATATCGCTCTAAAATGCAGCGCATGATCGGTTCTCTTTCGCGAATGAGCTTGGAGATCGCCGAGATATGGTTGAACGATGTTCTTGATGTCATGGAAAGCATAGTTCATTTCTCTCTGAAAAGTTTCCCCTGCGTTCTTTAAACCAAAGGGTAGCTTGTGATATGTGAATGTGCCCAACGGAAAAATGAATGTAGTCTTTGAATGGTCCTGTGGGTGGATATTTATTTGATTATACCTGGAAAATACATCCATAAATGAAACGATTTCACATTCAGCCATTTGTCAATTATCTGGTCAATGAAGGGTGTAGGGTAGTTGTCTTTCGGACAAGCTTGATTTACATCCCTATAATCGACGCACACTCTAATAGTTCCTTGTTTCTTCATCATAGGAACAATATTCGATACCCAATCGGTCAAACGAACCGAGTAAATAAAACCAGCATGGAGGAGTTTTTCAACTTCCGCCTTGATGGCAACAGCTTTCTTAGGGTGCACCTGCTGTAGCCATTGTCGTACCGGTTTGACATCTGGATACATCTTAATCTCACGTTCAACTATGCTCAAGTAAATACCTGGCATTTCATCATATGACCAAGCAAAGCCATCTCTAAACTCGTGAAAGAGAGCGCTATATATTTCCAGTTCTGAAGAAGAACAAGATTTGCCGACATGAATATTCTCTACAACATCTATTTTGGTTGAGATGTTTATGGCTATAGTCTCTTCAATATTGGATAGGTTTCTCTTGGAATCCACCGTATTTACAGTATTCGTCAGAAATTCAAATACTGAAGGATGGTCTAGGTTGCTGGAATTATCTTCTTTCCAGTTCAGAAGATGGGAATGATGGTGGTAATCTTCCCATGGTGCCCCATCAATCATCATCTATTGAATGATTCCTTCGTCTGTAGAGTGTACTTGCGACCAAGGATTTGAAGGGGTGCCATATTCCTTAGACCTATCTATCCAAACACTTTATGAGCATTGATACGAGGTTGTCTCCCATGCTGAAAACATTGATTGCTATAATATTTCCAGTGGGGTTAGAGGCAATACCTATAGATGATCCATTTTAACATCATTTTCTGACATCTTTTGAATGGAAGATATTATATTGCAGGTTCCTACGTTATCCACTTCCACCAAATTGGTTGGAGGTGGTAGGGTAAAAGTTCCCATTAATGTGGGGTCTTTTAGTAGGCCTACTCCGATATTGTGAAGCGCACTAGGGCTTCCATGGATCATCAGAATGCTTCCCGTAACTTGCGAACTGTTGAGGAGAAAAGTTTGTTGGTCAATGATTGTAATTCCTCCTTGGGAAGGAAATGCAATTTTCCTAAAGTAGGTCGACACAACAGCTGCCATGGCAAATATCCAGGGTCTTCCCAGTAGGATGTTGTAATCGAGGTTTCCGTCGATGACTTCAACATCGATTTCTACTGTTTTTCCCCCCATTTCGACTTGCAAGTTACTTCATATTCCATACAGGGTGTATGTTCGTCCATCAAATGCTTTTAATGTCGTCGACGATCACGGGAAGGATGGAGACCCTAGTGTTTTCCAGCAATTCATCGACATGATACATGTGGATGCCCCCTCATCAATAATTGTTCTATGAACAGTTTTGTTGAGGGATTTCACTTGAATGAGGAAAGCTAGTTGATATGGTAATTGAGGGTCGTATCCTTTGTGATTAAAAGATACAAGATTGGAATTCGTTGGGTCAATCCCACCTATTGCTGATAATAAAACCTGTTTTGGGAGGGGCAATTTTGTAGTACCTCAAGAGTCGACATCACGGAGGGTGATTGGGCTAAATCATCCACTATATTATAGTGTTGTGCTGCTCTGGCACGAGGATTAAACGTCGATTTGTGTACTACTCCCTTTGGCGGTTTTATTGTTAATTCAGGAATGATCGGGTGGCACAACTCGGTTGAATTGTTGTGAACGACTAGTTGTCATTATCCTTGTTGTTTCAAACATCTGTGGATTCCCGTAACTTTATCCTGTCGATATCAAAGCATCATTCAGTGCTTTGAGACCGATAACATTAAGCACTGGGACGGGGAAGAAATTTTCAACTAGCAACCAGATTTTGTTCCTGGGTTGAAACGGATCAGTCATACAACCGAGGTTTTGGAACTTTTGAAGAATTTTTTAATTCATCTTTATATGGAAAAATCTATGGGGAACAATGATTGTTTGTTAGTTATCTTGTTTGTTTTATAAACTTACAGATGGAGCCTAAAGTCAAGCCAACTAGCCTTCGAACTGCATTTGTTATACAAATGCAAAGTAGATCAATGCTGCTTTAGTCTATCTCTGGGTTTTGTTTATGAATTAAACAATTGATCTGCAAACGTTCTAATTCCCCAGTGGAGTCGCCATTTTGTTACCAAGAATAGTGTCCACTCAGAGCTGCTATTCCCACTAAGACGGGTAGATGTCTTAGAAACAAACAAGTAAAGTCTACTTTCGCTTTCCTTTATGAAAATAGATAAGGGTGGAACAAAGGACACCAACCTTAGTCTTGCGCTTGGTTTCCTTGCTTGATTTCTCTCCTTCATGATAGATCTTTTCCGCTTCTTCTTCGTCTGCCCAGCTTCAAACAACACCTGCGGAATCAAAGCAGCATACTACTATCGAAGAACAGAGATCTATATTCATAAATAATACAGGATCAGATATATATTAACCATACAAATGCATATACATTCAAACATACAAGAATAGCAAGAGGATTACAACCATATGTTCTGACCCAACATCATCCTCCAGCAAGAAAGCCCTTCTTCACCTCAAGTAAAGCTTAGATCACCCAACACTATGAAGTTACAGCAGAAAACCAATAGCACTTCTCTACAAGATACAAGGTTCCAACCTCTGGATCTATGTGATGAGGGATCCATATATAGATGATTGTAGGGGGGTGAGTCATCTTCTAGGGTTTTGATTAGTGTCCTCTCTCTGATAGTTCTTGATTCCACTTGGAGACTGATGATCTCTTACTCATCCTTGGTCGAAAATAGAGGAAAGTGTCAGAGGGGAATCTTCTGGAAGATTCCATGATCTTCCACCTCGCCAATTGTCCTTGCCATTTGTCCATTCCCGACCATCGCACCCTATAGAGGGACCATTCAGTATGCATCACACCCTTTACACTGGGAAGGTGATATGCATCGTACCCTCTACACTGGGTATTCAGTGTGGTCCAGTTTTGACCATTTCTGAGCAGTTTTTAGTGGAGAACTTCTCAGAGATGATGTAATCAGCTGAGCTTGTTCCTTTAGGCAGTCAAGCAACACTTTTAGGGACGTAGGAGCCATCAGTTTATGGAAATTTATGATTGGGGATGTAGTGCCCAAAAATGTCTATAACAAGAGGATCTTACATAGGATTCCCTACGGGTAGAATTTTTTTATAATATCAAGAACATCCATCTACAAGTAATGCTAGAAAATTCATAGGAAAAATATGAGGTAGGGCATGATCAACACAAAACATATAAGCATTCAAAGTGGGAGATAGAGTATGGCTATAGTTGAAAAAGTAGAGGTTAGAGGGTCTTAGTAATAAAATGAAGGATCTACAATATGATCCCTTTGAAATACTATAAAAGGTGGGAGATAGTGCCTATAAGCTAGTCTACCCCCATACATATGAATTTACTCAATAGTGAAAGTGGAGAATCTAAAACTCTATGACCCTTCCAGATGAATTAAGAAGAGGAGAAGGTACTTCATTCTATACAAGATTTAGCACCAAATTATTAGGAATATTTTATAGATGATACAATTTTGCATAAGATTTCAAGAACTATAAGATAGGATCAACATGAACCATGGGTTGAAAGGACAACTTTGAGGCATTTCTAAATGGTACTTCATGGAGAAGGTAGTGAAAAAATTTCCTCACCTCACTCAGTGATATATATTGCGATCAAAATACTCTCAAAATGGAGAGGTATTAATTAATTAATAGATAATTATATTATATTTTATTCATATTTATTCTTTATAATGCAAAATTTAGAGGAATCAACATACAAGGTCATTTTTATCGATGGTTCCAATTTGAACAATTTCCAGAAAAATATTTTAGTATTGATTTTGAGAACTTAAATTACCTCCTTTTTATGATCCTAACCTTATATGGAACTATATTCCAAAATTTACACACTAATTCCTTTCAAATGAAACAGTAATTACTTTAATTGGATCTCTAATGAGAAAGTTATGCCTCCTCAATGTTGACCTATCAAAATTGACCACCATAATTCGAGAGAATGCCACGTTAGCTATTTTTACTCATGAAAAAGGGGTTAGCCATGCTGGAACTATATATATATAAATATATATTAACTCACATTGAGGTTTGAATGAGTGAAACTTAAATTTTAATTGGATATTGGGATGTTTTATAACGGACCAATAGGAGGAAGAGGGGTTGGATTCTCTATTCTAGTGCATTTAGTTCCATAGTTGACAAAAGTAGCTAAGTGGATAGAAAGTAGGAAAAAATAAGAGAGTTTTTGTTATATGTTATCAAATGGGCCACATGTCTCACTCCTTTGTATTACATCATTTTCCATTTAGAGAAAGAGAGAGAAGATAAACCTCACATTCTTGTCAGATTCTCTCCTAAAAAGATTCCCCAGGTCATATCTTGTGTTATTATTTTCTTTATGAATGATTGTTATATTTTTTATCTATTTTCTACATCTTCATATTTTTCATGATTAAGAAAATATAATAACTTAATAATCAAAATTCTAAGGAAAAATTACCCCTCATAGTATAGATATAAAAGTTCAGTAAATTTTCTCTATCGAATCTACTATGACAAGTTATCTTGTGGAATAACTACCAAAATTTATGGATAATTTTGAATGGGCGTAATTATGTCATATGGGGACAAAATATGAAGACTTTACTAAAAATAAAATGGATTTATCAATACACTGACACTGTGATTCCATATTTGAAGGATGAATAGGTGAAATTTTTCATTGAATGGAAGAAACATGAGGTTCTTGTGGTGGTCGTTGCAACCTACATCTCTCAAAATATTCATTTTCATACAAGAAATATTTGCTATCCTCATAAAATCTGAAGTAATATGAATATGTTTTCCAATAAATTTAGCAAGCAAAAAATTATGCAGACAGAATAAGAGTTGTTCTCTTTTGATCCCTTGAAGACTATTTGGCTCATGTTAAGTTGAAATTAGGCAAATGTTGGAATAATTTTTTCAATAAATACAATCTCAATGAACTTTATCCGGCATTGTATTTTTTTTATCTTAATTCCCTATGCCTATATGTTGTAACAATGTCCTTAGACACTAACAACCATATTGAAAGATATTTTCCCTTACATTTTCTTATTTTTATAGATTTTGTTTCTTTTATATGTTACATTACCTCCTCAATAAAATATTTTAGAATATAGTAAGATCCATTTTCATGAAATATTCTAATGGAAATTCCATAATAATTTGAAAATCCTAAATTGTTTCCATTGTTTTCTTTTCTTTTAATAATATATTGTCTTCTGTATAAATACATGTCCAACATGGTTGTAGAAATATTCAAGAATGAAGAATGTGTACTTCTTAAAAGGATTTAATTGCAAGTATTAATAAGAATAATAACTGCAAGACAACATAGTCCCTACCTCTACTACTAATTAATTGTTTAAGGTTTTGAAGATTGTGAACGAAGCATAATGAAAGCTTCATCCACACTTTCACACTCTGCACAATGACATATTGCAATGAAAATCATTTTTTATCCACATTTTCTCATAGAAATTGATAAATTTTATTAATAAATAAATTTGATTTGGTCATAACCCGGATGCGGGTGCCAGCATGATAAACAGGACGCCATGTGCCAGCCACGCAGAGAGGACAGCGAGCCGGCACATAGGCGGTGTGATATGAGGTTTTATAACGCGAAATTGAATGGCATTCAATGCCATTTACTCTGGTTACTGTCCCAAGGAAATACCGAAGAAACCAACAACATGAATACCAGAATGTTCGCGGAGATAAGCCTGTCTGAGCACAAGGGGAATTGGAGCCCAACCATGGAAGGGCATGATGGTCTGGTAAGGAAGGATAGAGGCGCTGGCGATAGCAAGCCTACCCTCAAAGTCAGGTCCTGTGCAGGGTCGAAGCTCGGTTCACGGCATTTTGAAAAGGTTGCAATCGGCATTAAACAACGGTCTCGTTTTTTACTGGCGCTGCAATGAGGAAGAAGGTTCTCTTCAGCGAAAGTCTTTGAACTACCCACTTTTGAGGTGAACAGGGAAGTGATTGCGGTTCTGGGTAAATTTTTTGAGGCAACAGAGCACCATACGCCTTCCATGGCTCCTCATCTGCGTGCTACTCCCCGCCGAGGTCGAAATTATGGGCAGAGGGGTAGCCCTGGAGGCAGGGGAATTCAAAGCCCGTGACATATCTCATCCCTTGCCTGTGCTTCGCCAAGTTCAATTGGGTCAGACGACTCTGGTTATCCCATAAGCAACACTGTGCAGTCGGCAAAGTTCAAATATAGACGCCGGACCAACAAGCCCATCGTTTCAACGCTGGTTACAGTCATCTTTAATGAAGAAGAGGAAGAGGAAGGCAGCGGGAGGGAGGAAACGGAGGAACAGATGCCTAGCTCGGACAACTCTTCACAGAGGAGGGGAATGGAAGATAGCTCATACATTCCTTCCTCTCAGTGTAGGCTTGAAGAGGACAGCACCTGTGTACATTCTGAGGAGAAGGAAGAGGTCCTAAAGGAAATTGGAAGCATGAAGGCTGAGGACACCACTAATATAGCTCAGCAATCTAAAGAGGTTCCTCAGGCAATGGAAGTCTCCAGGAAGGCCTCTCCCCAGAAGCAAGACTTGGACAAGGAGCCTGACGACACCTTTGCCAATATCCTGTACCTCAAGCTTCCGCCAAGAATTCTACGACCTGAAGATATCCCGGATGGTATGGAGGTGACCTGGGAACGTGATCCGGAACGGGAAGCTGCGGAATGCTCCAAAAAACTCAAGTAATTTTCACTGCTCTGCGGGTAAGGTCTACAGCTCCTGCTTTGGGGATAATCCATATGTTTTGTTCTGTTTACATTACACCTTGTTCTGTTCATGATCGGCTACCTATGCTCGGCAACCATGGCGATGTGTACCACGGCTGGCGTCTATTCCAGAATAGCAAGCACTTGCGCTCAACATTTTTTGGCAATGTACTGCTTTTTTGTAAAATTCCAAGCCTGTAATGTCTAAATCCTTTGCTTGGAAATGTTTTATTGCTGATAGCTTTCCTGTGAACAGTTTAAAAGTATACCACTACTTTGAAACATTTAACTGCTGTTATAATGTTTCTATCCATCAGTAGAAAAGGTTTTTTTGTGAAAAGTTTTGACAGAGAGTTGCTTACTCACTCTCAGAGGTTAAAACCTCTTGTAAATATTTTTTCAACTTCTTTAATATAATTAGTTTAGTCTTTGCCCAGAAAAAAAAAAAAATAAAAAAAATTGATTTTGTCATAAAGTTAAATTTAAATTTGATTTGGTCATAGTCAATGTTTCATTGCACAGATCTTTCACTTTGCAATAGAAGCTTCATTTTCACAGTGAAATCTCCGCAAAATGAAACATTTATCCCTACAACTATGATTTCCTTGCATGTATTCATTAAAATATATGAATAGCAGGGTCTTAACCTGATAGATATTCAGATTGTACTTAGATTTGGATTTATTTTGGTATGGTTTGTCAAATTCCTCCTTTTCTATTTCAATCACTGGTTTTGTTGTAATTGTATGCAAGTACTTGATCCATATCGATTTAATAATCTTATCCAAGTGTTTTTATGTAATTATTTGTAACTGTGTGATCTGTATCAATTAGTTCCTTCCAATATTTTCCTTTAACTATATGTCAATACATGATGAGTGTTAATTCAATTAACTTTGATAATGTTTTATATATGTGTAGAGGGAATATGTACATAGAGAGTCTAGCATGAGTTTTTAAATTCTTATTTTCTTTAAGAAAAAAAAATGTACACATGCATAACTAAATGAATTACAAATACTAACTTAGCATTGACTATTCCAAAATGAAATATGGAATTTCCAAAACACTTCGAAAAATTAAACCCATAGTTTAATGTATTATAAGATCGTGCTTTCAACATCAACAAAATATTTTATTCTATCATAAGTCTTTGTTGTTTTTATAAATTGATAAAATTTCTTGTTAAATAATTTGATTTGGTCATAGTCAAATTTTCACTGTGTGATGCTTTCCTTGTGTGGAGATTTCACTATGCAAAAGAAGTTAACTTTCTTCTGCACAATGAAATACTAATCCACATAATGAAACATTGATCCCTGCAACTCCTTTTTTTGTGCATGCACTCATAAATGACACTGAATTTTCTTTCATAATAATATTAATTGCTTTTAGCAATTGATAAACTTTATTATTAAAAAAAATTAATTTATATTTATGACTTTTAGGTATATAATATTTTAATGAAAGGATTCATTGTGTGGAGGAAGCTTCCTCCGGAAAATGAACTTCTTCAAATCATAATAGAGATAAGCTTTCTCCACACAATGAAAGCTTTCCTTACAAGATCCACACAATGGAACAAGTTTGTACAATTACAGTTCTCAATTTGCACAACAAACTTATAATCACAAAAAAAATGTGTATTCTCCATGTGCACTTTGATAAGTTATAGATTTAATTATTAAATAAATGTTTAAAAATTTGACAGTATTTTAGATATGTGTAGAGGGAATATGTATATATAGATTATAACACAAGTTCTTTAAATTCTGATTTGCTTTAACAAAATAAAATGTACACATGTATAACTAAAATAATTACAAAGAATAATTTAGCATTGACTATTGCAAAATGAAATATAGAGTTTTTCACAATGCTTTGAAAAATAAGATCCAAGTTTAATGTATTATGAGATCATGCTTTCAACTTGAGAAAAAAAAATATTTTATTATAAAACCATGTTGTTTTTTGAAATTGATAATAATTATTAGGAAATCAATTTGATTTTAACATAGTCAACATTTCATTGTTCAGAGCTAAATCTTTGTGTAGATCTTTCATTGTGTGGAGCTTTCATTTTGTGGAGCTTATAATGAAAGTTTTCATTAGGCATCCTTGCAACTCTGGATTCCATACATGTATTCATAAATGACACTAAATTTGTTTTCATAATAATATTAGTTGTTTTTATCAATTGATAAAATTTATTATTAAATAAATTTGATTTTGTCATAAAGTTAAATTAATTTAATTTGTGTTTATGATTTTTAGGTTTATAGTTTTTTAATGAAATCTTTCATTGTGCAAAGGGAGGTTCCATATCACAATGAAAGTTTTGATTGCAAGCTCCACACAATGAACTTCTTTAAATTAAAACATAGAGAAGCTTCCTCCGCACATTGAAATAGGCTCCTACAATTATGGTTCTACATTTGCACACCGCAAGCTTATGATTACAAAAACAATGTGTATTCTTCACATGCACTTTGACAAGTTAAATTCATTATTAAATAAATATTTAAAATTTTGATAATATTTTATATATATGTAGAGGGAATATGTATATGGAGAGTCTAGCATGAGTTCTTTAAAATCTTATTTTCTTGAAAAATAAATGTACACATGTATAACTAAATTCATTACAAAGGTCAATTTAACATTGACTATTGCAAAATAAAATATGGAGTTTTTCACAATGCTTTGAAAAATAAAACCCATAGTTTAATGTATTATGAGATCTAGCTATCAACTTTAGCAAAATAATTTATTGTATAATAAGTCTCTATTATTTTGAAAAATTGATCAAATTTATTATTAAATAAATTTCATTTGGTCATATTCAAAGTTTCCTTATGTAGACCTTTCCTCATTTGGATCTTTCACTATGCATAATAAGCTTCTTCTTAACAACGAAACAATGATCCCTGCAAATCTAGCTTCCCTGCATGAATTCATAAATGACACTAAGTTTACTTTCATAATAATATTAATTATTTTTAGCAATTAATAAAATTTATTATTAAATAAATTTCATTTGGTCATAAAGTTAAATTAATTTAATTTGTATTTACGATTTTTAGCTATAGAAGAAGCTTCTTCTACACAATGAAAACTTTCATTAAAATCTTTTCACAATGAACTTCTTCAAATTAAAACAGAGATAAGATTCCTCCACATAATGAAAACTCTACATAAGGAGAGCTAAGCATAAGGAAACAATTTCTACAATTGTGGTTCTTTGTTTCCTAGGTGAAAGCTGCTTCTTCCTCCGCACTTATTCACTTGACAAAATGTATCAACTTTATGGATATTTGTTTGGACCCCTTCCTATGTAAAGGACTTGTAACCACACCAATTCTAGCATAATTTGGTAAAGAAGTAGAATAATAACATCAGTGTCAGTGTCATAGCACTCAATGATGGAATGACTGCTCACAAAATTAACCTTTTTTATTTTAAAATAAATTGTCAAGCACTAACAAATACTGAAAATAAAATTCCCTCCACCAAAATAATAATCTCCCATCAGAGCTCACTTAACCAATCGAAAATTAGAAATAAGATTTCCAAAAATTAGAGAATTATTTTTGAATTTATAGGATAATAGGAATATTCAAAATTTTCCCAAAACTTTGGTTAAAATTTCAAAAAAGACAAAAAACTAATGAAGTGTCAACACACTTTGACCGTGAGGTGAATGCTATAGTCCCTGGTGAGGCAAGGAATAATAATTAAAGGTCTACATGAATATTTATTTATATAGAATAAAGTGTTTGTTCCATTGACACATTAGGTATTTCACAAGTCAATGAAGAAAATGTGATTATTTTAAAAAGGCCTATATAAAATTACCAAGAAGACGAAGAGTAAAATAGATTACTATAAAGTGGTTCTCCTAATATTATTCAAAATGCTCAAAATATTATTGAACAAATTAAGACATTACAACCATATAAATTTATGAAAAGTAGAAAGAATAGAATCAATATATAGAATAATTATTTAAGCTAGAGAACAAAGGGAATAATTATGATTATTGTATTGATAGAGGGAAAAAAAAAATTGTGTTAGCCCAATGGACAATCCCAAATTGTTTGGATAAATGGTTTTAAGGCGGAGTTTGTTAAGATGCCTTCAATTCTAATTTGGTTGAAATTCAATTTAAACTCAATCCAATTGAGTTAGCAATCTCTATTATGACTAGTAGTTGAGATTTCTTCTATATAAATATTTAAGAGAAGAGTAGGTATCCTACAAGGTTTTCTTTGGGGAAAAATGAAAGATTCCATAAAGTTTCCTCAAATGCTATTTTAAATTAGTCATTTGAGATTGTAAATTCATTTAAGATGAAATATTAATATATCATCTTTGCATTATCACAAAAGTATACATTTTACTTTGATCTTATTTAAGTTTATATTGCAATTCCCTAAGGTTTTTTATTTCAAATATATGAAGACCATTTAACAAATAAGGGAATTGTTCACCTCCTAGTTGGTAAATATCCAAAGAATAAATAATGTAAATTGCATAAATAAGCAATTATGAGGTTTGATGATTTTGTTCATTGTATGAGTATTTTATTATATATGGACCACTCACTTGATGAATGTTAATATAATTAAGGAGTTATAAATTGGAATCCATGTAGACATATTGTAACAGCCCTCTTAATCCCAAAAAAAATATAATTTGTAATTAAGAATGATAATGTTGGGATGGACAGAATCAAAATTTTTCTAGATTTCATTTGATGTAAACATTCATATTTTTTTAATATATTGTTAAAGCTCAAGAAGGGATACATAAATATAGATTTTAGTTCCTGATGGAACTTATAGGAGGATTTTGGAAGTTTCCTATCTTATATCAATTTAATGTTCATATTCTAATTTGTTAGTTGAATTAGTTGATTTTCAACAGTGTTAAGAAGGAACGGGAGTGGTAGCAAACTACTCTAGAGGTATCACATATGCACCCATTTTAGAGAATTCAAATTGATCATGCATCCCAAGAGACTTATATTCTCATGCTAGGAAGAGTGTGTGAGGTTAGATAACTGGATTAAATACAATGAATTTTGGTGGTGAACACTGAAATTAGAGATGTGAGTGTGATAGCAGTGAGGCGAGGAGAGAAAAGAGAAGAGATTATGTAATATGTGAATTGTAAATTGTTGTGCTTGTGAATTAAGAATCTTATGGAATGAATCATACCCACATGTGTATATTAAGATTAAAAATATGAATAAAGGGTTAGAGAAACGTAAATTTATATTATCACAACCTATGTTGAGTTGTGGACTACCTGATTGGTATGAGAAGTCATCATTGAAGCCTTTAGCTTCAACTAGAGGTCTAGATGGGTTGCTAAGAAGGTTTTTTGAATGTTAGGTAAACTTGACTCAAGGAAAAGAGTCAAAGTTGACTATGTCAATAGAAATGGTTTTGGGCATGTGGTTTATCATACCCATGGTTTTCTACCCATGGGATTGAATGTAATGAAGCCTTTGAAAGGATTAGAGGACTTCAGGGTAATGCATGCTAGGGGAGGTGAGTGATGTAGGATCACATGGTTGGTTGGCTAGGTTTCTGGCCAAGGACTAATAGAATTATGTTACGCTAGATTGTTCCATGGAGTTGGCGTTTTGCGAGGGTAAAACATGTGTTAATGTTTGAATGTTGTGTTTATGGTTTGTATTTGTTGTTGTTCAATTTTTAATTGTCTTAGTAAATAATTTCTCTCCCCAGTAAATTTCTAACATGCGGTATCAGAGCCAAAGGTGGATGTGGTTTGGCTTCAAAAGGATGTGTCTATTGATAAGGGTTATTTGGCCTAGAGGACGCATAGATTAATGCAAATTTTGTTTGGAAACGTGGAAGGGGAAACTAGAATAGGTAGATATGCTTAGATTTGGTGTAGATCTATAATCAAGACTAAGGTTGGAAGCTACCTATAGTGGTATTATTGGTTGGATATGGTTGTTGGATTATGCCTCATTCGATGGTGAAAGAGATAAGTAAGGGGCTGAGTTGATTCTAGACATATCTCCATCCAAACCAAGCTTAGACATTGACACCTTGTGGGTATCATCAAAGTGGGCCAAGATTTTAGATTTGAGGTTGGTCAAGGAAGCCCCTAATGGAAAATTCTTTGTGGAAGCCAAGCTTACTGGTAACTTTGGTTGTAATAGTGTTTCTCTTGGATGTCTAGATTGTTGTTCCTTGATGAAATGATCAATGGATGGAAGAGAACATGAGCATGAAGTATATAAGGTTGTGTATCATAATACATATGATGCTAATATCATAACCTGTCGAATTCTATATTTTGATCGTTTCCAAGAACCTAAAACAAGATCTAGGAGATTGATTTGTGTATAGTCTGCTAAATTTATTAGCTGGAGTTAAAAAAGATCAATTTTCACATCATAAATTATTTTATAACAAATAACATGAAATCATGGGTGGAGGATACCCAAAGTTTCAAGAATTTTGTGGCTTCTATTTAGGACAGGAAAGAGAGGATGCCACATCGCAATTGGGATCATTGGTTACAGTGCTTGTGGTGGCACATCTTTGCATTGTTTCAAGTGGAGGCTTCCAATGAATGGGTGATACTATGTCTGAGTGAGAATTGGAGGACATTTCAAATGTGTCCTATACAATGTATGCGTAGATCGTTGACTTATATTACGGATGCACATTTTTGTGCAGTGTTCTTAGTGGTCAAGTTAGCGGTTGAATGTAGTGATTTTTCCAAACCTGTACGAAGAGTCGTGATCGGAAATAGGATGTGAATGCTATGGAATGAAATCATAAGAATATATGTGAGTCCTAAGCGGCTAGTAGCTTCCAGAGTGAAATTGGAGAAATAATGGTGGCGAGTAACATGGTAATGTTTCATAACGAGAAAATGGTAATGTTAAGATTGCAACAAAAATATTTGACAAAATGTGTCAATCAAATGATTTGTAGAGTGTATTGGTACATCGATGAGGAAAGTTTAAGGCACAAAGTGTGTCAAATGAGAGCATGATCATGTAAAAATTTCAATAAGGGATAAAGAAAAAAAATATTATGATGAAGTTCAACATTTATTACTTGTAAATGGGAATCGGTGTATTGTTGTAATACCTGGTAATGTATGCATACCCTCAGCCATTTCCTATAAAACTTAGGTTAGCCCTAGGTAATAGAGGGAATGTTGGGTTAACATATACCTTAAGTATAAAATTTGAGCAAGGCAAGGACCATAGTGAGTAGGGTTGAATCACTTGGTATGTTTGGCTAAATTTAGTAAAGAAAACCCAAAGTCAAGTTTGAAAGGGGGGGGGGGTTTAGGTGAACTTGAATTGGGGGAAAGAGTCAAAATTGAATAGGTCATTAATGGTGGTTTTGTGCATGTTGTTTAACATACTGATGGTTTTCTAACAATGGGATTGCATGTAATGAAGCCGTCAAAAGGATTGAAAGACTTCATTTTAATGTAGGCCAGAGGAGGTGAGCGATGAAGGCTCACTTGGTCGGTTTGCTACATTTTTGGCCAAGGGATAATGGAATTTTATTGGTCCAGTATTTCCCTATAGTTTGGGTTTTCCGAGGATAAAATATGTGTTAATGTTTGTATGTTTTATTGTTATTATTGATTGTTTAACTTTTCCTCTTAGTAAATACCTGTAAATAATTATTTCTTTGATACCACAACAAACAGAAATAATAACAAAACATACAAACATTAACACTGATTTTACCTTGATAAAACCCCAACTACGGGGAAAAATTCAGCCTAAGAGAATTCCATTAAACCTTAGACAAGACCCTAACCAAGCCGTCCAAGTGAGCCTTCACCACTCACCTGCCTAGCTTCATCACAATAAAGTCCTCCTATCCTTTTAAAGTCTTCATTACATGATTTCCATGGAAAAATTATGATGGGAATCCAAAAACCATGGGCCCAAAACAACTACAATTAGCAAGGTCAACTTTGACTCTATTATCAAGTCAAGTTTACCTAACATTGAAGATATTCAAAAAAATGAGCTTGTTTAAATTGTGTGAAAAAAGCATATTGTCAAAGTTGCACACAAAAAAAGCTTATAGAAGTTGTTTAGATAAAATAGCTTATTGAATTTGTGTGTATAAGGCACTAATAAAGGGAGGCACTGAGCAGCTAGTGGTTATGTGAATGGATCTCATTTTTATATGAAGGACTATTTTGGCCACATTATGAAATATGATAGGCCCTAGCTCAGTGGCTAAAAGGTAGCATATTGAATTCCTATGTAAGCAGTGTAGCCTTTAGGTCAGCGAAAATTTTAAGGATGGAAATTTATTTTTAAAGTTTAAAAACCTTAGTGAATCTCACTAGTACATAATATGCAATTTGTAAAATGTTCAGAAATGTTTTTGTAAAGGTGTTCAAATTTGTAATAATTTTATATAGTCTCTATATATAATTTTAGCGATTTCTAAGGTAAAATAATTTTATACTATAAAATTTGGGTGAATACATTTTAGAAAAAAAGTTTAACGAATCTTTTTTCTGGAAAAAGCATGAAAAATTATCCCATTTGTGAATATTAGCCCCTAAAATTTTCCCTGCTTTAGGTTCTCTACCTTATCAGAGTACCTAATATTACTTGATTGATGCTTCCTCTCAATCCATCGAACATGACTTGGGGATGGCTCTCCCTTATTCAATTTCCAACAATCTCTAGTGACTAAGAGAGGTGTAACTATTTCTATTTTTATTAATGATAATATTGTTCAATATTTCATAACTGGTATGATGGTACTTTATGTAGTATCACTACAAGGAAAATACCCTTCAGTGGAATTTTTTGCGAAAGCCCCTATAAAAATAACCCCAAAAAATATTTGTAGCGGAGGTCACTAGCGGAATTGAGTGGGTGGATGTTTTAGTAGATGTTTTTTAATGGTGTGTCAATAATAAACTAACACATTGTTGTATTACTATACATATACTCATCGATGCTTAATATCATATGGTGCACTGTAAAAGACTTACATTTTATAATAATAATAAAATAATGGTGCTCTAAGTAGATTATGTGGACCGATGGGCATACAAATCAATAACATAGAAAAAGGGTTAAATTTAAAAAGTATCAGTCATAAAATTCAGTTTTCCCGGTTTGGTGCTATACTTTGATAATTCCCTAGTGCTAAAAAAATACACTAATGCCTTGGTGCATAAACCATATAGTGAACCGTTGTAGGGTTTTTAATTTAAACATAGTTGTCTGCTTATTATATGATATGCACTCATACTATGAATTGAACTTAAAGCCTTGGCGCTTAATAGACAGCGAGGCATCATTGCAAGTCTTTTTTGTATACAAATAAAAATAATGGTACCCTAGCTATATCAAGTGCGCTAGTGCTTATACTACTCGATAGTACCGACAAAGGTTAAATTTAAAAAAAGTAGGTTGTAAAATTCATTTTCACTATTTCAGTGTTATACTTCAATGAAGCACTGACACTATTCATGTATTGAAACACCCCGATGTATAAATAAAAAAGAGCAATGATATAGGGTTTTTAATTTAGAAAAAGGTGGTGTGCTTAGGAAATTGTACACATGAGTGTCGTTAGCCGAGAGAACTAGAGTAGGGTTAAATAAAATAAAAAACCTATCGGCTGTAAAAATCATTTTTACCATTTACATTGTTGTAAATCTCCCAAGCACCAATGTTACTCTTACCTCTATCAAGTTCCCTTTCATTGGTGCTTCCCTTGCTTTCCATCTTGCAATCGAGTGTTTAGTGTGTGAAATTTGTTTTTTTTTAATTTACTTGGCAACCATGCCTCCTCAACAAGCAAACATCTAGGTAATGTCTATGTTTCTCTCTAATTTAATTTTTTAGCAAAGTAGAATTGAAAATTAGGTTAAACAATAGAATGATTTTGAAAAAAACAATTCCTTTGTGGTGTTTGACAGGTTTGGGTCACACTGAGAATGGTGCACCCTCTAAATCTACAAGGTGGACGAAAACTCAGTGCATTAATTTAACACACTACAGTTTTGGTGGCGCATTTGGTAGATTAAAACCCATCAATAAAAGTAAATTTTTTTTTTTATGGTAGTGTGTCTAAGAAAATTTACTTCCTGGTGCGTTTATATTTACCAAATGCACCACATGCATAGTATTAAATTTTTTTATCTCAGTGTGTTCGAAAACCTGAACGTTCCATTTTGTTGCGAAAAGGTTATACATATGCACTAGTGTAGAATTTTGTTTGGATGCACCATGATGAAAATAAAAAAAACCAATTTTTTGTATGTATGCGAACCAAAATTGGTGCATCATGTATCTTTATGCATAGTGGTCAGTGATTTCCTCTTTTGCGGTGCACTACATCCGACGCATTCTTATGATTTTGGCACATCGAGGATGATTTTTTATTTTTAATTGAAAGTTATATGTCCATATTTATAAATACATTTTTCATTTAATAAAAAAAAAATTACGTTTTATGTATGAGGATGATGTATTTTATATGTCAATCATGTAAAAGAGACATCGACAGAGTGAGCAACAGTAGAAGCAGGAGAAAATAGAAGACTAATATAATGTGGTGTGATTGTGGGAGGCACGAGACAAGGAGAGATATTTATACCCTTTCCCTATTACGACAATGACCTGACTGCTCTAGAGGAATGTAAGCCTCCTTAAGTACTATGAGCAGGTTACATCCCTGAAGTCGCACTCTGGGTTGTTAGAATAGTTGATCCGTCGGTGGGATGTCCACCAATAGTTTTTCTGTGTCAGTTCTAAGACGTGGTATAGGCCTATCTAGGAGAGGGGAAGGTTTTCCCCAGTTCCTTGATGTCTTTCATGGTGTTGCAGAAGAGAGCCAACTTGTATACTCTTAGAGATATGTTGGGGATCATGTAGTGCATACAACATATTTTCAGGTGTCTGGTGGATAACTATGGATCACTTCTTTTGGTGCAGAGGAGGTTAGGTGCCTCTCACTATTAGTGAGTACCATTGCACATTATAATAGTGGTGGGTAGTGAATTAGTTGCCCTCATTTATTTTATGTAGATTATTTGGTGCATAGGTCATGATGTGTCAGATGTTCTACCATTTTTTTGCAGTAGTTTTGTATAGTTCTAGATAGATGTTGTGCTGTCATACATGGGAGGTTGGAATTCTCTTTCACTTCAAATATTTTATTTTTATATTTTTAGAGTGTTTGGGAGACAAGGCCTACTTATGATTGTGTCCCTCCTGGGCCATTGAATTAGGTGTGGATGTACATGTAGGATGAGATGATGCCTAGGAAGATCCTACTGGAGTATTTAGATAGGATTTTCGTTTAGGAAATTGGGCTATTGGCCAGTGAGGTTGACCACATGTTTGTCTTGGTGACATGTGCATATGTGGGGCTAGACTAGACATAGTGTCGCAACATCCTCTTCACATGGGATGAGATTGCAGATGATAGAGGTAATATTAGTATTTTATTTAAATTAATCTAGTTTCATTTTATTGTCTTAATTGATTATAAAAAAAAATATTCTAACATGTTCATTAACTTGCTTTATTAAAATTTTTAATGAAATTGCTTGATTATTATTCATGTGTACTATATATTTTCTAGACATCGATAATTTCGTTGGGGATGTTCCTCCTCCTCCACTAGAGGGAGATGTTGATATGGTCAAGGCCACAGAGGATGAGCCACATCCTTAGATACAGATGGGCATAGGAATGCAGACATGTAGGGTCACTGTCAGATTTAGGATGGAGTACTATGGCCGACTCTCTAGATTTTTGGTTTAGGAGGGAGTCTCTCCTATGAAGGATCAATATATCATGAAATATCCTAGGATCTTGAGCTCCTGAGGGATTGTCTGCGTGAAATGATGAGTCTTATGCATCATATCATTGGAGCTACTAGGCGACTAGTAGCAAGAACAAATGGGAATGCAACAAATACACATTAGTCTTCACCCAGTGCTACCCCATCATATCATGATGATAAGGGTGGTGATCCTTATGGTAGTATGTCTCCACTTATTGGGGATGGCCATGATGCAGAAGCTACACAGTCTCCACCTAGACATACCACCCCATTGGATCACGATCAAGGTATCGGTGATCCTTCTAGTAGTACTCCACCTCCTCATCATTCACCTCATCCTGATCACCTAGTACTACCTCATGCTTCTCTTGAGAGAGAAAACCAACTTGCACCTTCTCCTCGACCTTATAGTTTGACTGTTGATTTGGTTGATCATACTTCTTCTTCTACTATAGACTAGGCTACCACTATTACATCTATTGTATTAGATATTTTATAGTAGTTTTTTGACTTGACACAATTATTTGACTTGTTTGTTTATATAATATATATATATAATATATATATATATAATATATATATATATAATATATATATATATATATATATATATATAGTGCATTTGTTTTGGTTATTTTGATGTACTTAATTTATATGTTGGTGTTTAAGTGTATATTCTTAGGTCATGTTAGATATGTTCATTTAATGTCGCTTGTAAGATAGACTTGTATGTGATAGTAGTTATTTGACATGAGATATGCATTTAACGATGTGTGTAGTGATGATGTTAGATTATATTTCTTGTTTTTTTTAAGATGTGATCATGATGAGGATGTCATGTTAGATTATTATATTTGTTTGCTATCTAATGACATTTATATGTCCTAGATGTGTATATAATTAGATGATGTTAGTGAATTTGAATGTGTATTTTAGATGTTGTTTATGTTCATTAGATGGTTACTATCATGATGTTTATTTTTATGAAATAATATTTATTATAGATTATGTATTTCTGAAGTTATATACGAAAATTATATATGAAATTACATGCAAAAATAACACACATATATGATAGATTTTTTTTTTTTTTTTTTTTTTTTTTTTTTTTTTTTTTTTTTTTTTTTTTTTTTGTCAAAATCCTGGAAATCTGTGTAATTATTATTTTAATGCATTTGTGTGGTTATTACTTAAATGCATCAATGTGTTCCATTTTAGAAGAGCACCGATATGATATAATTATTTTTTTTATTTTCGAAATTCTGGAAACCGATGTGGTTATTATGTTAAAACATTAGTGTTGTTATTATTTATAGTCATTGGTGTAGTTAGTTTTCAAAAGCACCTATATGCTTTAAAAGTTATTTGAATTTTTATTTTAACGCAAAATGGCATATCCATCTCAAATTATCATTTAGGATGCATCCAAATGAATTACAATAGTTCATAGTAAAGAATATTTGTGGAACCAGAAACTCGATTATGAAAGTGTCCTCTTCAAATGTTGATCCTGCTTTGAGACATGCCATATAGCCAAAAATTGCCCAAAAGCCTCCCAGAAAAATTCTGCTAGAAAGAATCACCACATATCTACATGGTGGGAAGGAGCACAAAAAAAAAATTACACTATCATTAAGGAAGAATACTCTCCAGAAAACTCTAAATCGCAAGAAATCGGGCAAGAAAAAAACAACTCTCAAGACAAGCAAGGGGAAAGCCTCGCCTAACAACCAAAAAGTCGATAAGCCCTCAACCATCAACACTTATGAGGATTCGAATACCACACAAAATAAATCTTCATTTAATAGCAAAGAAGATCTCCCATACCAAATTTCTTCTCTAACTATCTTCAAAAGGTCGAACACAACAGATCGTGAAGCTAAGACACCAATGTCCTAAGAAACAAAAGTGATGAAGGAGATGCAATATAAAGGAAGTTGGAATACCGTAGAGAAAGAAAAAGAAAGCTACAACACCAATCTCACCAAGAAAGACGAAGAAGCCAGACAACCAAGAACTAAGAAAATTATAGGTCTGATAGACCAATTTGGTCTCAGTGGACATTAACCATCACCACCATCATCAACAGTATAGATTTTCCGCTTAAAATCACCTTATTCTTGAAACATGGTTTGAAAACTATGTTGAAATTCATATTTTGGTTATATGATTCTCAAAATTAAGTTTAGGTATGTACACAAAAATTTATTGCTAATTTTTCTCAAATGTAGGGAGAAAATATCATAATGTCAAGCAGCCAATTCTTCGAATTCCAGCTTGTTCTATATTTTTCAATGTCCTTCGCGGAGTTCTCCATTTCCATCTCCACTAAGTTCGAATTTTATTTATATTTCAATTATTTAATTGAATAATTTTTTTTATATATGCCAATTTGAATAAAAAATTATCCAAATTTGCAGGATCCTGATTCAAAATCAATTTTAGATGCAAAAAATATTCCATCATTTCAAACGCATTGGAAGCTCTTATCAAGAGCATCATACCAAAATAAGTTGGTAGATGGGATAACCGCTTCACCCTACTAATTGGAACATGGCATCTTCTGGTCACAATCTTGGGTCAACGATGGTAATAATTATTTGGTATAATGTAATTTCAACTAACCAATTGCATTGTGCTTACTAATATAATTGATGTTCTAATGTTAAATAATTTTTGAAATTAGGATTTTAGTGATGATGAGAAACCATCCTACTATCTTTGAGAGCACCCGACTACATTGTCAAATTGAGACAATGTTGTATTGAGAGAAAACATAGAAGAGGAAGCATACAAAAAATAGTTGAATCAACTACCTATTCAATTCCCACTATGTTCAGATTCACTAAATTAACATTAGAAGAAATTTCAACTCAAAAACAGCCACCTAAGAAAAAAATTAAAAAATTAATAAAATAATGTCGTGTAGACAATTTTTTAATATATCATTTTTATTATTTTACTTTGATCAGAATTACCTAAATAGATATCACTTTTATCAACATAACCATATGTATATTTTATATTTAAACTAATTTATTAACACAAGATTTAATAAAATTTGGTAATCCAAAATTTCATACACTATTTCAAATTTATTATATAAATTTTCTAAATATAAGGGACACTTCTATCATATAAATTCCTAAATATAATCCTAAATATAAGGAACAAAATTAATCATTAATCAAAAATGATTAAAGTTAATAACATTTGTTTTAACAATATTTCTTTCTTTTAAATATAACAATAGATATGCACAAAAATTAACATCTTAAAACATATTTTTCTAAAATATTTGAGTAGAGAATATTTTATGCTAGAAATTACTTCATTTTCATATTTGCTACTTTTCCAATTTTTTATTGAGTAATTTTCATGGACAAAATATTATTGTAACTTTTTTTCTCTTTCTGAACCCCTACTTTAAATTGATTTCTCCTCATGATTTTCTAAATTCTTGGTGTCCAATTTATCCTCATGATTTTCTAAATCTTTTGTGCCCAATTTTGTGAACCCTTGGTCTCCAATTGTTTTTATCCGGAAACACATTTTAACGCTAGATCTCCAATTTGGTATGAGCAACATACTTTTTTATTTCTCCTTACGATTTTCTAAATCATTGTTGTCCACTTTCGTGAAACCTTCGTCTCTAATTTTTTTCTTTTTTAACCCTCAATCTCAAATTTGTTTTATGGGAAACATATTTTTTAACCCCTGTCTCTCTTTGTTTTTATGGGCAATATAGGTTTGACTGCAAGTTTCATTGGTTTAGTGAAAAATTTGAGCCATGACAATTGTATTTCAGTTTTACCATTTGAGACATGTTTTCATGCTATATATTCTTGGTTTTGATCATAATTTGGAGGTCATTGTATTGATTTATGAAATAAGATTGAGCACTTTTGGACCAACATCAATATCTTCTTAAAGCTAACAATTTTTTTTAGGTTATGTTTGTTCAATGTTTTTGTTGTTACATGAATTACCATGGAAATACATTTTCAATTAATTTAAAAATTAAGAGTTTAACATATGTCATTTTGAGGTTTTTTTTCTCTTTTGTGGTCTTGCTACAACTTTTGAGCTTAAGATTTCTTTTGTGTCCATATTTTTAATGTTTTAATTTAGTTTCACTTGGAGTTGTGTTTATCGTTAGCAGAGAATCTTATAATTTCAATCGACATTGCAATTGAGTTTTATGTCCACATTACTCATGTATTCTCTATGAGTGGAGAAAGGACACAACACTTGAAAGACGCACTTACAACAATGGGGGATTATTTCTTCAATGGAATAACCATTACAAAATCTACCAATGTGCTTGTGTTATGGTTTGCATGGTCAGAAGTATTCGAAGTCTACTATTTTCAAATGTACCTTTCCCTTGTGACACTGCAATTCTTGCATGGTATTTTTTTTCTACCAGTATTATAGAGTGTTGGTGGTCCTCCATCCATCAAGTCTTTGTTGGATAATAATGGGAAGAACTCACCCAAATCAACATCGATATGGACTCTATGAAATGAAAAATGAATTCATAGTTTATAATGTGTCAAACATAATTCTATGTGAATTAAACTAGTAAGTTATCATTCAGTTAGGCTACTGAAAGTATATAATTTTTTGTTAATTTATTTCTCATCTTATAGGGGCATTTTGGACTATATCTGTGTTTTTGCATATACTTATCATGACTAATGTAATCTTTGATCCCTTTTACCTACTTAGTATTTGGTGCATATTAACATAAATTTCATTTCATTTCATTATTTTCTTAATGTCGAGATGATGGGTTATCGAACTAGAAGCTGAATTAGGGCTTGTACTCTCTCCAACTAAGCTAATAACATATATTCAGGTTCATAGAATTTTATGTTTTTGGAGACTAACATTGAGCATAAATAGCCTATTATAATGTGAGGCTTCATTGGCTTTCTAACAAAATTAAATGGCACTTCAATGGGCTTCGAATTTGGGATTTGTTCTGCCATACATAGCCAACATCGCTATTCTGTAATTTGAACCAAGAAGAAGTAAGAAAATGTAGTTAAGCATAAGTAGGGGGAGAATTTGTTATTCTAGGAATAAAGAGGCTAGTGTGAATAAATTTTATTTTTATTGTATGACAACATTCAAATAACATAAAGGATTTACATCTTGATTTTGTAGCAAATAAGAAAATACCAATTTTGTCATTGTTGTGGTGGAGAAGAATACAAAATTCCAAGTAAAGGAAATGTGAAATTAAAAATGCAAGGTAAAAGGTTTCTCTTCATAAAGGTGTTCTTTTCCCCAGATTGGAGAAAGGCCTATTCTACCATTGAAATTATGAAAAATAACCCTCATTTAAATGTTATTTTTAGGGACAATATGTGTTATATTGTTGATAAAAGAGCTAAAAGGAAGTTGTCACATATGTTGGAAACGAGGGGATATTTAGATTGGTCAATGATGATAGAATAAAAGAGAAAGTCTTGATGGACAAAAGGGGACAAGACACGGGTACTTTGGCATCGAAGATATCGGAAATTAAATCTACAATATATTTTCATTTTGATTAATGAAAAATTGGAAGATGCCAACATCTAAATATTTCCAGTAAGTGAGACATTATGTGTGAAGCATGTTTTGAGGAAAAAACAATTGAATTCCATTTGACAACAGGAAAGCATGGACAACCAAATAAAATATCCAGTTGCTTCATGCAAATATTCATGGGCCAATGAAGACATTTTCAATCTCCAGTGTAAGGTATTTTCTATTTCCAATAAATTGAACCCTTTAACTTCATAAAGGCCATGTGAAATTTCCCAAAGAAAACTTTGCAGAATCACTCCAACATAACACTTATTATTTTAATTACCCAATCTAACAATATTACCCAATCTAATATTAGAATAATGAGTGAGCCCGTGAAGAAAACATAACAATATTACCCAATCTAATGGTGTTGGGTGTGGAGCCTCATTATCTTTTGTATTCAAAGGTTTCAGCCAGATGTATACCCCACGAAGACTATACACCCCTTCATGGGGGGTGTGGGGGGGACTTGTCCCCCCCGCGGGGGTCTAGGAGGGCTAATTACCGCCCAGCTAGGGGGTCCAAGGGCCAATGGTCCCCCAACAGGGGTTCAAGGGCAACGTCTCTGAAGCTAAAATATAGATGTAAAATTTCCTTGTAAAAGTATAGTAATTTCTAGTCAATCTGGGTCGTTCATTAGGCGAATGATCTCACGGTAGAAGCTATGTTTAATTTAGGGTTTTTTGCCCTCGAAGGCAACCCCTTGCTATATATGAGGGAATTGTATTGTGTCTATGTATATCTATATTTGGAGTGATGAAAAGAGAGGATATTGAGAGCGAAGAGGGAGTTATAGCGGATTTGTTGTAGGTTGTATCTCTTTAGCTTGCTGGATAATATCATAAAAGAAGGATTGGCTGTTTCTCCATGGACATAGCCCAAACTAGGTGAACCATGTATATCTGTGTCTCTCTTGTTTTATGCGTTCTCTGTGTTTATATTATGCAATATTTTATGTGTTCCATTACTCTGTAATATATAATTTTCTAACAACTGGTATCAGAGCCGAACATCTATTTGGCTGATAAACTCGCAGGAGAGAAGGGTTCTTGGTTTGAGTGGGAGCAATGGCAAAAGATGGTTGGTTTAGGGTCAAAAAATTCAACAACCAAAACTACCAGCTATGGAAGATGCAGATGGGAGATTATCTATATCAGAGAGATTTGTACCTACCATTGAGTGGAAAGACAAAGAAGCCGACAAGTATGACAGACACAGAATGGGATATTCTCAATAGAAAGGCACTTTGAACAATACGGTTGTGCCTAACAGCGTCTGTAGCATTTAATATTTCAAAGGAAATGACAATAGAGGGTTTAATGTTGGCATTGGCCAAACTATATGAAAAACCCTCAGCCTCAAATAAGGTATTTCTTATGAAGTGTTTATTTAATATGAAGATGTCAGAAGGTGGATTTGTTACAGACCATTTAAATGATTTTAATACAGTTACAACTTAGTTAAGTTCTGTAGGGGCAAATTTTGATGATGAAGTTAGGGCTCTGTTATTTCTGTGCTCATTGCCAGAAAGTTAGAATGGCTTAGTTATGGCCATTAGTAACTCTGTCTCTAGATCTAGTACTTTAAAGTTTGATGATGTTGTTGATGCAATCCTTAGTGAGGAAATGCGATGGAAAAGCTCCGATGAGACATCAGGCAATGCTTTGACTGTAGTGACTAGGGGAAGAAAAATGGAAAGAGGAAAGAGCCCAGGATATCGTAGTAAGTCAAGAAAAGGCAAATCCAAGTCTAGGTCGAGGATAGTGTGCTGGAAATGTGGGAAGAAAGGACACCTAAAGAAAGATTGCAAATATCAGAAGGGAAAAGAAGGAGACGCGCAATAAGAAACTAATCATGAAGCAAATGTAATAGGTGATGTGTTGCAATATGCTTTGATTATTTCATTATAAAATATTATTGATGCATGGGTGGTAGATTCAAGGGCCTCATTCCATGCCACATTTGATAAGAAACATTTTCATGATTATGTTGAAGGAGATTTTGGCCAGGTTCGATTGGGTGATGATAAACCCTGTAAAATCGTTGGAATGGGTATGATTTTCATAAAACAACAAAATGGAAATCAATGGTTATTGAAGGAGGTAAGGCATGTTCCAGATTCGAAGAAAAATCTTATTTCAACAAGGCAGTTGGGAGGTGAAGGTTGCGTAAATACTTTCACAGATAAAACCTGGAAGGTCACTAAAGGATCCTTGGTAATAGTGAAAGGAGGAAAGGTTGGTACATTGTATTTATGCAATGGTATTTCTAATTCTGATCTAGTTGGATATTGGTGGCCACCCGCTAATTCCACTTGGATCCCCACCAGTGCTTCTTTTAGTTTTCAGTTTCCTTAATTATAACACAATTTACTATTTTTAGCAGTTTTTCTAGTCCTAAACTTCCGGAGCCGTTTTGAGGCCCTAAACGACATTTTTTGGGAAATCCACCGGCATCAATTTTCTATCTAAAATAATCTTTTCCATCGTAGTCCTCGGAGAGAGCTTTCCAACAGGCTATCATGTGCATCAAACAGAGATAATATGACCAATTCGCGACCCTGGGAAGTTGGTTGTCCAACTCACCCCAATGGGGCCCACAAACGTCTGGTGTTACATCTCCTCGGGTTAGGGTTTTGGTTGTTTAGGGTTTTCTCTTATTGTTCAATAATAAAAAGGCCCTTAAGCCTCATTATAAGACAGTTCAAAGGCATGTAGCTACCACATATCTTCTCAGAGATATGCTACCATCACCCTAGCTGGTTTATTTCCATCCCTGTTTGTAAGCATATTTCAGTATTTTACATTAATGAAATGAAGTATTATTTCCACTGCATCTCTATGTTTATGGTTATCTCTATAATTTGTTGTGTTCCTATTTAAATTCGGATCAGTGGTATCAGAGTGGTCTACTTTTCTTCTTTGTTTTTCTTTGCATGTCCCCAAAGAGGTCAGGTTATAAGGAGTTAGGGCTTGAACTGATCGAACCTTTGCAAGACCAGCCTCCCAAATCCCAACGACCTCCCATGGTAGATGAAAATAAAGACGAGGGGGTAGGATATCCTATCAAAATCTTGCTCGAAGAAGCCCTCGAGCAACAAAGGAACACGATGATGGACAACTTTTCCCAGATCCTTTAGCGACTACCCAGGGGCGACACATCGGCTTCCAACAACAACTATAGAAACGCCACTCCATTTAAGGTACAAGTTAATTTTGAAATCCCCATATTCGAGGGTCAGATAGATGCAGATGTCGTCGATAAATGGTTAAATGTGCTAGAGGTATATTTTTCTGTTCATGATTTTTCCAATCAGGAAAATATTTTTTTGCTCTTCTCAAAGTAGCCCCCCACGTCAAGGATTGGTGGGAAACCTACTGCGAGCAGAAGGATGAAATTATAGGCTCACTGTTTTCAGTTGCACTGACTTGGAATTCATTCTGGGATGCCATCAAGGAGTAGTACTACCCTATCAGAAGCTATGAGGATCAATACATAAAGTGGACCAAGCTGTGGCAGGGAAGGGACCAAGACATACCAAAGTTTACCAATATTTTCCATACCCTTCGCACCAAGTTGGGTATCAAGGATATAGAGTAGCATTTGGCACTCAAATATCATGGCTGCCTACACAAGTACATCCAGGAAGAAAGAGAATTCCTGAACATCTCCTCACTTGGCACGGCATACCGATATGCCATCAAGGTCGAGCAAAAGTTTAAATAGAAGAAGCGAGACTTTGGGTCTGCGAATCAGAAGCAAGGGAAAGGTGCCCCCAAACCATAGAACAAAGGATAAAGCCAAGGCAGGGCAGCCCAAGACAACCCATCAAAGCTGCAAGCAAAGAACAGTGCCATGAAGCTAAAAAAGGACATAGGAAAGTGGTGTGAGTTCCAAAAGAGCTCCACTCACAACACAAGTGAGTGTCGGGCCAAGTAGTCATTGGTGGCCGAGTTAAAGGTTTCAGAATCAGATGCATGTTCTGACTTTGAGTCAGAATCTAATAAGGGGAATGAAAAAGGGAAGCATATTATTGATGCGGAGCCCAACACCACCATTGCCACCACGAAGATCCAGAAGTAGGAAACCGAAGATCTAGAGGAGGAGGAGCATCTCTTCCACTCCCAGATGTGGGTAAAGGGCTCCCTGATACAGTTCATTGTTGATAGCGAGAGCCAAAAGAACCTCATTTCGGCAGAGGTCATGAAGTGGCTAGGCTTACTGACCATAGCACATCCACAACCATACACCATTGAGTGGCTGCAACAAGGACGAGATCTTTGCGTGAGCCTACAGTCTCGCCTTCCATACAACATCAAGCCCTTCACAGATGAGGTATTGTGTGACATTGCTCCCCTAGAAGTTTGTGATGTGTTATTAGGACAACCATACTTGTGGAAGCAACATGTTGTGTATGAATCAAGGCCCCGTGATGTTATTGTTACTTTGGGAAATAAGTTGTACAGGATACCAGAGGTAGCACCGCCTAACACCATCTCTTTGGTTACTACAAAACAATGCAGTAAGCTCATTTCCAAAATCGGGAAATTTTTTTCCTGATGATACACCCTCAAGAAAAGGAGAATACAATGGCCAGGACCTCCAGACAAGGCCCCTCTGCATGACAACTATAGATGGACAAGGTCCTAGCGGAGTACGAGGACATCTTCACCTCCCCCGCAGGGGTTCCTTTGCACTATCAGGTCAAGCACTCCGTTGATATGACCCCATGTGCGCCACTGCCCAATGCACCAATCTATCGGCGCTCTGTTCTGGAGAATGATGAAATCAAGAAGCAGATTCAGGAGCTACTACAAAAAGGTCGCATTTGTCCGAGTTCATTGCCCTGTGGGAGCCCGATCGTGCTAGTATAGAAGAAGGATGGGACTTGGAGACTCTATATTGACTATTGGGCACTGAACAAGATCACTGTCCATAATAGGTACCCAATCCCATGGATTCATGACCTCCTAAACCAACTAAACGGGGCAAAATATTTTAGCAAGTCGATTTGAAGTCAGGATATCACCAAGTACCAATCGAACCCTCCGATGTGTGGAAGACTGCCTTCAAAGCCAAGGAAGGCCTTTTCAAATGGTTGGTTATGCCTTTCAGATTGACGAATGCTCCTGCAACCTTCATGAGGCTAATGGATGACATCTTGCAGCCATTCACCAACTCATTTGTAGTGGTATACTTGTATGACATCTTGATCTTCATCCAAAGTTGGGAAGAGCACCTCCACCACATCCGACAGGTTCTCCAAACACTGTGGCAACACAAGTTATGTGCCAATTTGGAGAAATGCACTTTTGGCATGACCTAGGTTCAGTAACTGGGATACATTATTGATGAACAGGGGGTGCATGTGGATCCAGCCAAGATCCAAGTCATTCGGGATTAGCCATCTCCAACCACTTTGATAGAGCTGCGTAGCTTTCTAGGCCTTGCCAACTTCTATGGCAGGTTCGTGTTGGGACTTTCTCATATCACTTGGCCCTTGAGTCAAGTCACTAAGGGAGGAGTGAAAGCAAAATTTTTTTGGTCTAAATCTCAATAAAAGGCATTCATAGAGTTGAAATATTGTCTCTGCTTGACACCAGTGCTTGCAATACCAGATTTGCAACAACCATTTGAGGTCGAGACAAATGCCTTTGACTATGCTATTAGGGCAGTCTTTACTCAACATGGGCATCCAATGGCATATCATAGTGAGACACTTTTAGACACAATCTGGAAGTATCCCACTTATGACAAAGAGATGTATTCCATTGTGCAGGCCTGCCGACAATGGAAGCATTACATTTTGGGAAAGGAAATGGTCATCCACACAGACCACCGACCCCTGCAGTTCATACAAACCCAAGGGAAATTGCAGAATGATCGCCATCAGAAGTGGTCCACATACCTGCAACAGTTCCATTTGAATATCAAGTATAAGAAGGGTAGCACCAATAATGTTGCATATTGCCTTAATCAACCACCAATCATCGCGTTAACCACTGTGCTCAAATCTTGTGGGTACGAGACTTCTGATTGGCCACGTCTCTACAAAAGCGACCCAAAATTCAGCCACACATACCAGACACTCTTGGGGGGTCAGCATGTTCCAAATTTTCACCTCCAAGATGCCCTGTTATGCCACCTAGGTCACCTTTGTGTTCCTTCAAGCGAGCGTAGGAAGCACACTATAGTTGGGCTGCTGGACATTTCGGGGTCGAGAAAACAGTGGCAGTACTGCAGAAGTATTTCTATTGGCCGAATCTTCGACAGGATGTCAGGAAGTACATCAGATCATGCACTGCCTATGCCATTGCCAAATCGACCATTAGGAAGCAAGGCCTCTATGCCCCGCTGCCTACCCCTAGTCGACCTTGGGAATCCATCTACATAGATTACATGTCAGGCCTTCCTTCCACTAAGCATGGGAATGACTGTGTTTTTGTGATCGTCGACAGGTTCTCAAAAATGGCCATTATGGCTGCCTGCAAGAAGAATATCACAGCAGAAGCCACTGCTAAACTCTTCTTTGAACGGGTGTGGGTACACTTTTGGATCCCACAGTCTATCATCTCAGATCAGGATAGAAGGTTTCTCAGAACATTTTGGTCCAGTCTCTGGTCGATGCTCGATACCAAACTCACTAAGTCAACAACCTTCCATCCTCAAACTGATGGCCAGACAGAGGTTGTCAATAGGATGATCGTACACATTCTGCACATGTACAACTCAAAGCATCCACGCACATGGGACGAAAGCCTCCCCTATGTTCAGCACACCTACAACCGGGCTTTCCATAGCTCGATTGGCCACAGCCCTTTTCAAGTGGGCTTGGGATTCCAGCCACTATGCCCCATTGATGTGGCCATGCCATTTATAGCTACTCACACAGATTCAGCTCATGTCCAGTCTGAAACAGATAAGGCAAATAGCTTCATTGAGCACATCCAACATATTCGCCAACAGGTCCATGACATTCTGGAGAAATCAAATGCCAAGTACAAGCAGCGACATGATCAACA